>APFE031074368.1:0-26959 GCA_000404065.3 Pinus taeda
TTGTTAGGGGGCACTTCATGCAATGAAGGACAAGTCAAAGAAAGGAACCAAGGATAGCATTGCAAGTAAATGAGAAAGGCAATGAGATCTGACAAGATCATAGTTTTCCACATTTAATTTTCAAAAGTAAGCCATCGAACCGAAGACAAAATTTCTAATTCAAATTCACCCATTATCAAAAAAGTTAATTGTAATTTGAAAGAAACCTTATACAATAAACCCAAGAAAGAGTTTATGCACAACTACTCAATGGTAACAAGTTTATAAATATGAATAAATATGTATAATCAAGAAATAGTTGCAAAGACTCTGCCAACAAAATATATATGCAATACAATGAAATGTTTAGGACCAACACATTGTTATATAAAAAAAAATGAAATGTTTAACACCAACACATTGATATATAAAACAAAATTTCTTTGTTCAAAACCAATACTAGGTGTAGTTAAAGAATCCATAGTATGAATTGTATTAATAAATCCACGTTCCCAAGTAAATCTTGAAGGTAATCTTAAGGGTTTTAGGGTTTCAATATAGCATAAGAGTTAAAAGGAACACGATCAAAACACCTGGAACCGAGTAGAGTAATTTTGCATGTAAGGAATATGGCTACAAGAAATTTAAAGGTCAAAACTCCAGTTCTTTACCAGAACAAAATTATGATAGCAACAATTGTGGCATAGAAGTAACTATAGACCTATACGAATGACCTTAGTTATAAATAATACAAAGTAGAATATTGAGAATGTTATTTTATAATAGTTCGCAACTTAAAAAAAAATTCCAATTTGGATATTAATAAATTGACGGATTATAATTAGTTCCAGACGCACGATAAAATTACAACCAGAAGGGACAACGCAAAGGGTTTTTCCGGTTAAACGAAACATTTCCAGAATCCATTTAACAATGATTACATAAAGGACCGTGAAGAAAAGTTGTAACCATAAATATACACTTTAACCCTCCAATCCTAGGGATAGCAAGTGCACATATTGAGGCATTCTTCTAACCCTAAGGACCTCAAATAGAGAAGTAGGGGAGGCGTTGTTCAAAGAATAATATGGTTGGAAATTCCCATAACCTGGATGGTTATCAAGAACCCGTAACATGCAAGAATAAGTTATTTGAGGAACCTGGGGAATTGTCTAGGTAGAATCTAAAGTGACCACACCGTAGTGAGTCCAAATACAACAAACCTGCAATTGTCGAAAGGCCGGGTAAATCAAATCTCTTGTCGAAAGGAATATGAATTTGGCAAACTAATAAAACAGGATAAGTGGAAGTTGAAAAAACCTTACCTGAGTTTCTATTCAGGAGAAGCTCAATCCTGCTAACCCTGTGAGCGAATCACGCGGGGAGAGCCTTAGAACAATTCACTGTTGGTTAATTTGGAATTCCAATATAATTCTTTACGAAGAGCAGGGACTGAGTGTTCACCTTCTTTGCCATGTCTTGGCTGAGAAAAAATGTGTAGAATTGCTAGCCTGGAAACCCTATTGACCTTGAGGAATGTAATAAACGAACTAACCCTCATTAGAAAATAGAGTAGAGGGGAACAATAACAAGTGGAACATACCGGCTTCTCGTGTACTTAGTTACTTGGGTTCCGTGGTGAAGAATTCTTGTTGAAGAACTCTCGTCGCAGAGATCCAACCTCTAGAGCGTTAGGGTTTCAAATGATTCGATTCGATGTGAGGGAAGAGGGAAGGTCGTTACCATCGTAACTTCCACCCAACTTAACCGCCCAGATTCACCTTAGATTTCCACCATTCGATGTTTGCCAGTAGATGTTACAAGGACAACTTGAGGACTATTGCGTCAACAGTTGAAAGCCGAGAAGCTTCCGACAGGTTAAGGCGACGAACAATGTTAAACCCATGAATAGGTCAATTAACACCCACCTTAATTCATGAATATGTGTATGGGTTTTATAAACCATTGATAATGTATTATAAATATAAACCAAAAGCTCAACTCGTCCGTGAAGCTTCACATCATAACTAGGAAAATATATATATATATAGTCGAACTGAACAGCTAGACATTTACTCTCGTATGTTGTGAAGAGTTAAAAACAAGTTATATTGACTTATGTCTTGGAATTAACAAAGAAGTAGTCTCATTAAGAGAAAAGAACAAGAGCAAGTATAAGAGCAAGTATAGTAATTTTTTCTTTTTTAAATTGAGGTGCAAGATGTGTTACAAGTGGTATCAGAGTTTAAGGCTTCAGTATTGTGATTTGTTATTTTTTTTTTTAAATTGAGGTGTAAGATGTGTTACAAGTGGTATCAGAGTTTAAGGCTTCAGTATTGTGACTTGTTTAAGGGCAAAAGAAGTGAACAATTTTGTCAAGAGTACATTTAAGTAATTTCATTATATTGGTTAAGGTGTCAAAATAATAGTTAACCTATTAATAAGGTCACCCTTGCATACAAATGGTTAATTTGGTGTCTAGGGGAACAAACGACTACATCAAAGACTCATTTCCTAAGTAAGTATATTATGTCATTGTTGAGGAAGGTCCGTGAGCCAAAGACTCATTTCCTAAGTAAGTATATTATGTCATTGTTGAGGAAGGTCCATGAGCTGGAGTGATAAAGAAGCATAGGAACATCTGAGCCAAAACTCATTTAATAACTAAGTATATTATGTCATTGTTGAGGAAAGTTCCTAAGCTAGAGTGATAAAGAAGCATAGGAACAGCTGACCCATAATATCTACCAGAGTAAGCTAGTAAAGTGGCACTTTCCGTACCATACACAAGTTTAAAGGAAGGTGTGTTAAGCTTCCTTTTCGAAGGATTCTTTAGGTAAAAAATATATAGAAAAATGAAATTTTCTTAAATACATTATACATGAGCCTAAAATAATGGAACATAATCCATTGGTTTTCATTTTCCTAAATAAATAAATAATATATATATTAGAACACATAAATTGGGCAATTAAAGACTGTTATGAAATTGTTAGGTAATGATCAGGGGATCAAATTTTAGCTCAAAAATGAAAGTGCCTAGAAAGTCTTAAAGTTGAGTTCAATTCAAAGTGCTCATCATTCTGAATCTAACGATGTTCATTTCACGTCAACCTGACACCATATGCTCAATATATTGTGTTTTGATCATTTGGTCCAACAACTAAAAGATGAGCAAGGTTGCTGACTGGGCTTTTGTACAACTGTAATCACGTAAGGTTATTGTGCAAGTACAAACCAACCGGGTGTTGACACTTCGATGCTCTGCTTCATCGGTTTTGGGTCATTTTTTAATGGTTCATGAATGATTGAGTGGACCAATGGAAAGATGTCATGTGGCCCAATCACGAGCTACCACATTGCAACTGCAAGGTGCATCAAAATTTTGGTATGGTCGGCTACAGGCTCGGGTGGATCGAAACCCCAACCACCTGTTAAGAAATGCAGTGCCTTACCACTATAATGCATATGACCAAAACCTATATATAAAGTTTAGAATGTTGCTCATTTGAGAAAAGGGGTCGAACTGGCAACCCCGACTACTAGTCATGATGCTCCCATAGAATCGCACCCAAATTGAAAAGGCATCGATGGGAGGAGACTCGAGTTAAGGCCCTAGCCATGGGCATATGGACTAGTAGTACAGGAACTCATGCATAGAGAAAAAAAGAGGCCTGACAAATGAGCGCTTATGGAGGGGGATAACCCCGGGTCTCGTCATAGCAATGTGACCACGAAGCAATAAGAATGAGGGTTGAGTGGTTAGCGTGGGTCGATTGCCCCACCCTCGATCTCATGCCAATAATATGGCCATATCCCAAATCTTAAGGAGCTAGACGAGTGGAGGTGGGCCCTAAGGCCCAACCCATGGTCACATGGCCATGTGGCCTTAATTTTCACTCTTAAGGGGTTATTGGGAAATTTAATTGTTCAACAAATTGAACCATCAGAGGGTGAAATTGATGCCTTCGTAGCAGAAAATAGGGTGCATTTGTAGGATAGTTACACTGTTATTTCGTTTGTAGGATAGATAACAATGAAACTACATGGAGAACATATAAAGAATATCTTTGGGAGTTTTTCTCCTCTTGGAGCTCACGAAGAGACTACCTTGTGGTTTTTGGACATTCTGGATCCAATGGTGACCTTTATTTGTTGAATCGAGCACATCTAAAGGAAATTTTTGGAGGTTCAAGTTCATGGTTGTATGGATCAATCAATGTTTTGGAGTAGTTATTAATGGTGTTTGATCATGGAGAAGGATTTTTAGGAGTTTTATTACCTTTAGATGTTTACTGCACCAATATTACTTGTAGGGTTCATCTCTTCTATACTTTTCTCACTGTGTCTTGTGAGGAAAAACTTTGTTTTTGTCCTTCAACGTGGAATTGAAGTGTTGTTATGTTCATTTCCAATTGGATTATAGGGCCTTTCTAGGAGATGCCTTATGTTGCTAATGTTTTCATGATGATTGTAGGCTGTCATGAAAATTTCCTTGAAGGGAAAATACCCATGTATTTATCATCAAACTTTTATGTACTCCTTTTTCCATTGAATATATGTAGTCTAGCTATGTTGGCAAGCCCACACATATAGCCCAAGAGAGGTGAACTTCATCAATAGATCATTTGTTCTAATTTTCATATATGTTTCTATGATTTATGTGATATTTTTTTTCTTATGCTTAAGCTTACATGTGAAAACTAACTCATAACTTGAAGAAACCTTTTGGAAACCCTGTTTTGTGTTAAGATCCATTTTTTCTTGCAAAGCGTTGAAGAATGATCCTTGTTTTTGGAGAAGAGTAAATTGATCACCTCCTCCATTTTTATATCAATTGGTATCAGGGCCTCATCTGACCAAGTTTCAAGAATGGGAAAAAAGAGTCTTCATGATCTAGAGTAGATGCATTTATATCTTTGTATGAAGAACATTGAGTTTAGAAGAATGCTAGAAATGGATGAAGAGGAGAAGATGCAGATGTGCCTTCAGTTGTAGCTTGTGTTTGAGGAAGAAGTTGTGGAAATTTCCACTCTCGTGACAGCAAAGGAGACATCAAAAATGAAACCAATATGTGGCCATGGTTGAAGTAGTAGTTATGGACCTTCTAAGAAATATGATGCATGTGCATTTTGCAAGCATCTCCAAGATTTTCACCATATGCCGTTCAGTAAAAGTGGGTGGCTAGAGTAATCTGCAATGTTGTCACCATCATTAGAAGTTGAAAAGATGAATGGAAAATTTAAGGATTTAATAAGAATCTAAAGTAAAACTCCTTATGTTTATGTTCATAACACCTCTTTTGTAGCATTTGAGCAACATACCAAAAGCATTGGTAGAAATCTTCTTTCTAAAATTGGGTTATGACGGAGGAGGCCTCAGCGTCAATGGCTAAGGGATCAGAATCCAATCATGGTTGAAGAGATACCAAAATATCAAGGATTGGGATATGGTCAAAGGGAGTTTGAAGAATGCTCTAAACGATTTGAGACACAACAATCATATGAGGATGAGATGTCACACCAAGATGGTGGTGGCAATGTTCATTTGTCTCCTAAGTGAGATGAATGCTCGAAGGGACCTTTCATGCTATCATCCACCCCATATCATCAAAGTTGCAGCCTGAGAGATGGGTATAAATCTCATGTGTGTTTTCCGATTGATGGTAATTTTGACTACTTGTGGAACATGTAACCTTGTACTCTTTGTGATGAATTTGACCATTGTGTGGTTGTGTGTGAGAAATTCATGGTAATGGTTAAAAGAATGGATCAGATTCTAGGCATCAAGCATGATGAATCTCCTTCACATGAGAGGACTTCTTTTTCAGCAAGAAAGAGAAAGTTATTTTGTACCCAATGCAAGATGCATGGGTATGGAAATGAACGATGTTGGAAATTGCATCCAGATCTTCATTCCAAGAAGGGAAAAGAGATTGTGCAACCTAATGCAAGGGAAGAAAGAGATGGCAAAGAGGACATGTAACAATCCTAAAGAAACATTGAAGGAAAATTTGATGCAAAAGAGAATCCATAAGCCTAAGAGAGGCAGAGATTGGGTATATTGTTTGTAAAGTTGCATTGTAAATTTGTAATTACTTCTTGTTGTTTACCTATTTGGGTACTTTTGTAAAGTGAAAAATAATGGGCCCCATGTGAAACATGTGTTTTTCATTGATGTTATGTATTTGGTTTCTCATAAGTCCATGTGTTGAAGGACTTTTGGAATGTACAAGTTGTCATCCAAGTTTGTCTACAACTTTTTCGTGTACTCATCGATGCAAGTATTCAAGATGAAACTTGTTGTGAATAGAATATTTGTTTAATATTGTACAAGATGACTTTGTTTTTGTAGGCAAAGTCAATTGTGTCATTGAAAATTTTGAAGCCTTGAACTTTTGTGTAGAAGCGCGGTTTGAGGATGGTAAAGCAAGTTTTATGTTGGTTCTAATTCTCAAGATGGAGTCAAATTTTGTATTCAATAGTTGAAATTCAAGCTGAAGTTGTTTTTGAGTCGTACCAAGATGATATTAAAGAGAATGTTCAAATTCCACTAACCATTGTTTTTTTGCTACATGAGTTTTAAGAATTTTTCGCTCGATTTTTAACAAGATAGCAGGTTTTCATGAAGAATATAGGTGAAGTGCCTTGATTGGAGCTTGGAGGGAAACAATTGAAAAGTGGGCTTTTTGGATTGAGTTTTTTCGTGATTTTTAATTTCAACCTCATTTTGAATTGAGCTAGAGTATAGGGTCTTTGTAGGCGACGTCTTGTGTCGCTAATGTTTTCATGTAGAATGTAGGTTTTCATGTTTTATGTGAGAGTTATTTGTAGGAGAATATTTCCTTGAAGGGTAAAGAGCCACATGTTTATCAACAAACTTTTATGTATTCTTTTTTCCACTGAATATATGGAGCAGTAGAACTATGTTGCTGGGTGCGAGATGTAGCCAAGGAGGGATGAACTCTATCAAAAAATTCTTTGTTCTATTCTTCATGTATGTCTATATGAGTTATGTGATGTTGTGTTTCTTATGCTTAAATTTACTTCCTTAAACTAACTCATAACTTGAAGAGACCTTTTGGAAAACTTGTTTTGTGTTAAAACCCATTTTTCCTTGCAAAGCGTCTGAGAACGGTCCTTGTTTTTGGAGAAGAGGAAATTGATCACCTCTTCCATATTTAGATAAGTTAAAATTTCTTAATTAAAGATTAGTCACAAGACAAATTGTGATAAACAATTATAACAATTGTAAAGGAAAATATAGCCTCCAAAATAATGGAGTCTACAACATAGTTGAAGCTTCTGAATTGAAAGTAACACACTAATTTGCAAAATAAACATGGAAGAAGTTTGGAGAATAGTGCTTCTAATTCCTAAGAAAATATCAGCTTTATGTCGAACTTAGTAAGTCTAAATGAGGAACACTAAAGCCAATACCAAAGATATCATAAAAAATATATATATTAGAAAAGGGATATAGATAGTTCTTCAATTCCTTATCGCTGACAGATGTGAAGGGCTCACGATGGTGTAAGTTACACATTTAGAATAGCAAATCATGGAAGGATTCACTAGTTGATCTATGTTATGAATGCCTCATGATTAAAAAGGTCAAGTTTACTAGAGAAATTTGATCAGTTGAAAGAAGATTAGGTGCAAGATTTGCTTCCATCTAGATATTATGGACTGGCTAGAAGAATCACCCAATCACAAACAAATTAGTATATATATCAGTATACTTTAGGGCCATATGATACACCCATAACTTTCCTTAACTTGGCCCTTGCGAGTTTAATAATTCTTAGAAAATGTTTAAGTGAAAAGCATAGATACGAAGTAAATGATTGAATCACTTCAAGAAATAGTCTCGAAATGACTAATTATATTCGTTGTAACATTGCTCAACATGTCAGCACGTGTTTTGAATTTGTAATAGATTACAGTTATGGAATATCCTGTTCTTAAAGCATCAGATTTCTCGACTACAACATGTGTTTTGAATTTGTAACACATTATAGTTACGGAATATCCTATTCTTAGAGCATCAAATTTCTCTACCACAAATATCTATAAGTTATTTCGAATTTATACAGCAGGTTACCACATTCAATTTAATTTTCAGAATTATATGGCACTTGTTCACCAGTATTGCAACCAAATGGTTTTAAGATGGAAATAATTTCATCTTAGGATTTTTGGTTTGCATTAATAACTTGGGATTTACATGGGATTTACATGTATGATAGGCCTAACAATTGAAATTTTTTTGAGGTGGATTCAAAAGGAGAATTGTGAAGTTGCTTACCATGTATTTCATTTGTGGTAGTTTGGAAATGCACACCAAGTGTTTGACACAATTCTTCAATGAAATCTGATACCATGGACTGCCATGATTTTTTTAACTCTAAAGATTTAAATCTTATACAAGGCGAGATTCCACACCAAAGTACCTCTCAAAATTTAGTAAAGAGGGAGTTTATTGAATAGATCTCGTGTATTGAACATGTTTTAACATTGTCTGGAGAGCTCGGATTTTCAACTAGGAGGGAAATTGAAGCAAACCACATCTTGTCGATCATCAACAAGCGTTCTTCTCTACTAGGGTAGGAGCAATCACTGGCAGATATGTCGTATCCATCACATTAAATAGAAAGGGTGGAAACATTAACACAAAAGAATACATTTGGGACAATTTCCCTTCACATAGCAACATGAGAACCATGTGCCAATTGTAAGAAAATATCTTGTTGTTGGGACAGATTCGAACATGAGGAAGCAAATTTCATGTTGTTGGGACAGATTGGAACATGAGGAAGCAAATTTTATGTTGTTAGGACTGATTGGAACATGAGGAACAAAGAATCAGGGTGGAGTAGTCTACCTAGGGATCTACATTTTTGGCATTTAGAAATTCCGGGAGTGCTTATTAAAGATGGCACCTTTCTCATATTAAAATATTTTAAGCTAGCATACCAACTGATCTGCTTTCTTATCCAATGTAGCATGTTATTTCTAATAAAAAATAAAACAAATTATGTATACCCCTTCGGTCGGAAAATTGTTGCCTACCATCAACTTGGAATTATAATCTACCAATAATGATGTGGAGAAGTTACCATACAAGGTTAAATAACTTCAAGGTTTCCCCCACAAAGGAGATTGGTGCCACAAAGTTCAATGGTGTAGTCGTGATTGTCTTATAGGTAAATCATACACCTAGGGATGTTGGGAAGGGAAGTAGATTAGGCCACTCTGATTTTGATATTGACAGTGGTGAAATTGTGTGATTATCCATTTTCAAGTATGTAGTGGACTTGGAGAATGGCCTGTTTCAATGGTGTAGTCGTGATTGTCTTATAGGTAGATCATACACCTAGGGATGTTGGGAAGGGAAGTAGACTAGGCCACTTTGATTTTGATATTGAAAGTGGTGAAGTTGTGTGATTATCCATTTTCAAGTATGTAGTGGACTTGGACAATGGCATGTTGCAGTGGTTGGGCAACAAATGAATTAAAACCCTGTGACGACACACGTAAACAAAGTTGCATCAACACCCTGTGATACACAGGATGGCAAAAGACCAAAAGTTGAAGCAACAGTGGAAATGGATCCCTAGCTTGCCCTTAAAAATGAAATAGCAAAGCATCCCAATTTGGGCATCGCTACATTACTTGGACAAGGTAGACAACAATATAATTGCATTAAAAATGAGAGGAGAGGAAAGTTATATCAAGTTCTATTTATATATGGTAGATCCAAATGTGATAAGTAGAATTAAGCAAAGAGGCATAATGCTACCTAGCATGACAACACACTCATTTCAATTTATGACACAGATAAGAACAGTGAATGGTTTTTGAAATTATTTATTGATAGTAACACTTATTGATAGTAACACTGATATTGCAATAACGTTGTTAATTTTGAATGCAGCCTATTAACTTTTATGAGGTTGCACAGCCTGCTCACAACCTTTGATATGACAACACACTCATTTCAATTTATGACACAGATAAGAACAGTGAATGGTTTTTGAAAAGCAACCTTTGATATGACAACACACTCATTTCAATTTATGACACAGATAAGAACAGTGAATGGTTTTTGAAAATTATTTATTGATAGTAACACTGATATTGCAATAACGTTGTTAATTTTGAATGCAGCCTAATGGTTTTTGAAAATTATTTATTGATAGTAACACTGATATTGCAATAACGTTGTTAATTTTGAATGCAGCCTATTAACTTTTATGAGGTTGCACAGCCTGCTCACAACCTTTGATATGACAACACACTCATTTCAATTTATGACACAGATAAGAACAGTGAATGGTTTTTGAAAATTATTTATTGATAGTAACACTGATATTGCAATAACGTTGTTAATTTTGAATGCAGCCTTATTTATTGATAGTAACACTGATATTGCAATAACGTTGTTAATTTTGAATGCAGCCTATTAACTTTTATGAGGTTGCACAGCCTGCTCACAACCTTTGATAGGCACACCAATAATGATTGAAGGAGACTAATGATAGCATTGGTAATTGTGAATGTGGGTTAGACCAGACAGAATACTCCTTGCTGAACCTCTATACCTCCAATCTAAAAGAACAAACAACAAGAAAATGTTATGGAAGCAAGCTATCACCAAATTAAGTGCAGTTAAGGCTGTTAAGGCACTTTAGCCAATAAAGGTAACTTGAGAAGATGAAACTTCAGGCAAGTAGCAGATTTGGACCTTGATCGACGTTGTTTCTAGCCAGGGAAGTTGTAACACCGCTCAATAAAAAATTAAATAACTAATTTACTTTTTTTATGCATTAACCCAGTAAACTCTAGGTTGTGCAAGCCTCATTAAAAATTTATTATTTAAAGTTATTTTGATTTTATTGAAAAAAATTGGTTATGGCTAACCAGGGAATTTACTGGAAAAGTCACTAAATAAAAATTTCATTTAACATAAAGTTAAGAAACAGTTACTCCCACCCCTAGATATAAATAATCTCAATTGGAGAAAATGAAGGGAAACTAGCACCAGAGAAAGCTTGAAGCAATTGAAGAAAGAGAGAAAGAAATAAATTAATTCCTTGTACATGTTGTCAAAGAAATTAGTAGCTTGAAGCAATTGAAGATGGAGAGAGAGAAAGAAATTAATTCCTTGTACATGTTGTACAAGAAAGGGAGGAAGGGAGAGGGAGGAAGGGAGGAAGCTGTGAAGAAATTAGTTCCTTCTACATGTTGTGGAAGGGAGGAAGAAATTAGTTCCTTGTACATGTTGTGGAAGGGAGGAAGAAATTAGTTCCTTGTACATGTTGTGGAAGGGAAGACACTGTGAGTAGGGAATTCTTGAAGTGGTTGGAGCCACTCAAATACCAAAGCCAAACAATTCTTGAGGTGGTTGGAGCCACTCAAATACCAAAGCCAGACATATGAATATCTGAGCACCTAGTGTGCATTGTATAGTCTTAATGCCCTGTAAAATGCCTTGTAAGGTTAGGCCACTATCAGTGACTGTCATGGGAATGAAACTGGCACGGGGGAGAACTAGTAATGAAGAGAGATTCGGTGGAGTGAATGAATTTCCTCGCAAGCCTTAAATGAAACATATAAGTATTTTCTTATTTTTCTTAAATATGCCACATATAAGTATTTTCTTATTTTTCTGAAATATGCCTTAACTGAAACATCTAAGTATTTTCTTATTTTTCTCTGTAGTTGCATAAGTATGGTTCCATTGTATCATTTTGAACCACGAACATAACAATGACTGACTGAAAAAAAATTGGTATAATTTTTTTGTACATGGCTATGTAAAAAATGTGGGCAGTGGATATTTAATGTTATTATTGAGATAATTAGTACAGATGATTATATGGAATAGGAGAATTTCCGTCTATATAAGTACTCTTATTGCTAAGTTTGTCCCTGAGAGTTCAGCTTAACAGATAAGTACTCTTATTGCTACCTTTCTAGGACATTGGTTATATTGACGTGTTTGGTCTATATTGAGGTGTTTCATAATAGAAGTATTATTTTAGAACAACAAAAGTGTATAGAAAGTTTTAACCTATTATGATGATTTCCTCGAGAATGTGAAATAAGATCGTAGTTAAAGATTTGTATAAGGAATAAGAAAAGGGTTAATATTTTGGAATCGGTTTGTTCCGTCATGTAAAAGGAAAAATCCTTGGTCGAACAACCCATAATTACAAGGTCCCTTTAATTCTGGAACATTTGAATATAGAATTTACAGTGGTAAATAAGACAGCGTCCCCTTAATTCTCGAAGATTTGAATATAGAATTTAAAGTGGTAAAAAATAGATAAGAAGATACTACTAAAGAGAAGAGAAATACTTAGAGGTAGTTCCATCATTAAACTGTGAAATGTGTTATAAATACTACTTTCAGAACGGGGTAAAGATTTTGAGGCATGACCGTCAGTTGCACCAAGTCAACTCGGATCGACCATCAAGAGTAGTCCAAGAGCAACAAATATGTAATATATAACAAATATGTAATATATACATATAATTGTTAGGAAGCACTTGCTCCAATGAAGAATAGGTCCAATGAAGAATAGGTCCAAGAAAAGAACCCAGAATACATCTTCACTGAAAAATGAGTAAACAATACTTTGTAAGTAAATGACTAAGGCAACGATCGCAGACAAGATCATAGATTTCCACATTTAATTTTCAAAATTAGGCCATTCAACCAAAGTCAAAATTTGCAATTCACATTCACCCATTATCAAAAAAGATAACCGTAACTTGAAAGAACAATGTTAACAAGTTTGTAAGTCTGAATAAATATGTCTAATTAAGAAATAGCTGCAAAGCTAATGCCAACAAAAAAATATGTGCAATAAAATGAAATGTTCACCAACACATTTATATATAAAACTTCTACAGTAAACCAAGCAAGAGTTTATGCATAGCCATTAATGTCAACAAGTTTATAAATCTGAATAAATCTGTCTAATTAAGAAATAGAATCTGTGTAAATATGTCTAATTGAGAAATAGCTGCAAAGCGACGAATACATTTATGTATAAAACAAATGTTCTTTTGTTCAAAACTAGTACCAGGTGTAGTTAAAAGACCCATAGTATAATTTGTATGGATAAATCCACGTTGACAAACAAATCTTCAAGGTAACCTTAAGGGTTTCAATACAGCAAAATAGTTGAAAAGAACATGATTAATTTAACAACCACAAGCCAAAATACTTGGAACCGAGTAGGGTAATTTTGCGTATAAGGAATATGGCTACTAATTACATATAAGTAATATGCCTACTAATAACACTAAATTTAACGGTAAAAACCCTGGAACATTGTAAGGTAATTTTGCAAGGAATATGGCTACTAATTACAAAAAATTTAAGCGTCAAAACCCCAACCCAATTCCAGGGAAGTCTGCAAATTCCCACAGAAAAGAAAGAAAGAAGCCCAACACAGTTCTTTACAAGCACAGAATTATAATAGCAGCAGTTGTGGCATTACATTAAATATAGAGCTATACGAATGACCCATTGGTAGGTCATATGATAGTATCAACAAATGAAGTTACCTTAGATATAAATAATACAATGTAGAATATTGGGAATGCTCTTTAATTGCAGGCTTCAACTTAAAAAGAAAAAAAACCAATTCCGCCGATTATAATTAGTTCGAGAGGCATGATAAAATGACAACAAGAAGACAATGCAAAGGTTTTTCCCCTTAAACGAAACTCCCAATTGCCAGAAACCATATAATAATGACTACATGAAGGACTATGAAGGAAAGTTGTAACCAGAAATATACACTTTAACCCTCCAATCATAGCGCTAGCAAGTCCACATATCGAGGCATCCTTCTAACCCTAAGGACCTCAAACAGAGAATCAGGGGAGGCGTTGTTCAGAGAATAATAAGGTCGGAAATTTGCATAACGTGGATGGTCATCAAGAACCTGTAACATGCTAGAATAAGTTATTTGAGGAACCTGGGCAATCTTGAAGCAGACTCTAAAGTGAGCGACCGCACCGTAGTGAGTCCAAACACAACAACCCTGTAATTGTCGGAAGGTCGGGTTAATCAAGTTTCTCGTCGAAAGGGATACAAATTTGGCAAACTAATAAAATAGGGTAACTGGAAGCTGTAAAAACCTTACCTGACTTGCTATTCAGGAGAAGCTCAATCCTCGTAACCCTGCGAAGGAAATTAGGCAGGGAGAGCTTTAGAAAAACTCATTGATGGTTAATTTGGAATTCCGATGACTTGTGTGTTCACCTTCTTTGCCATGTCCCGGCTGAGCAAAAACCTACAGATGCCTGGAAAACCTATTGACTTTGAGGAATGTAATAAACGACTCAATACTCATTAGCAACCAGAGTAAAGGGAAACAATAATAACCATAATAGACGAGCATTCCTGTGTACTTAGTTACCTGGGTTCCATGTTGAAGAACTTTGGTCGCAGAGCTACAACCTCTAGAACGCTGGGGTTTCGAATGATTCCAGTCGGCGGGAGGGAAGAGGGAAGGTCGTTACCATCGTAACTTCCACCCAACTTGACCGCCCAGATTCACCTTAAATTTCCACCGTTCGATGTTTGCCAAAAGGTACGGCAAGGACAAGTGGAGGGCTATTCCGTCAACATCTGAAAGTGCAGCTTCCGGCGGCTTATGGCGACATGGACATGTCAATAAACGCCAACCTTGTGGGTTTAATAAACCATTGATAATGTACTATAAATATAAAGCAAAAGCTTAACTCGTTAGTGCATCTTGACATAACTAGCATTCGCACCTAATGTTGCAAAGGAAACGTCGTAAGGCATAGTGTGTGGAAGAATATTGAAATGTGAATGGCCTTTTGTGGGCTTTTTTGAAAGCAAGGGTCGATGTTTGAGTTTTAATTTGAGGAAGCCATGTCGAAAAGCATATTTGGGGGTTAAAGTGGCTACGAAATGGAATGCAAGTAGTCATAAATGTCCATTGAACTTGTTTAGACACCTTCATATCTGGATTGAAATTGCATAGTTGAAGGTGAAGGTAAAGGAATGAATTCACGCGAAACGGGAACAAGAACTGAGTATCCATATCGATTTCGATAGGGTTATTTAAGAAATCATTAATCAAATAAGAAATTTAATTAATATGAAGACATATTGAAAACATGTATTATATTCATTGAAATAAATTGAATTTGTTAACAAAATATGTTAAAACCCATTGATAATGAATCGGTTGTGTAGACATAAACTATCAAAATGGTACTTGATCTGAAACATCCTTTTTCAAGTTTCAAATGGAAAATAAAAATAGTGAATATAATATTCTAAAGAACTTTGTGCTTGTCATTCCATATTTGACATTGTATCAAAACTTGTTGGAGGCATCGAAGACCTGAAGAAGCAGTAATGAACCTACGAAATGTATATTTTGTTAGAAGTTGTAATATGTAAATCGGTTGTGGAAATTTATTAGCAATACTTTGCAAGTGAGTTGTGTTAAAATGAATTTGGGATGAACGGAAATGAAGTTACCTTTGCCATGGGGATTTATATATTGTTAGTTGAAGATGCACGGTGAATGATGGCATACTGAACACCATTGGAGATTTATGCATAGTTGGAGACGCATATTTCTTTCTTACTATTATGCTTGAATAAAGAACATGAGGTTTTTATCAAAATCTTATAAAAAAACAATGTGTTTTCAAGATTTTGTTTCTATGATTGAAAATGTCATACCTGAGCTAATTAGGGTCAAAATCAAATCAATCAAAAGCCTAGAGTTCCTAGGATTCCATATCTGACAACATAATTAAGTTCATTGAGATAAAATCAAAATTTAACCAAAAGCATGGGGATTTTACGATTTCATTTTTGTGGTGTTCGGCACCTTCTATCTATTGGAATTTATAAAAACTTTTGCCTCCAGGATAGGCCAAGTGGTAGACAGAATGGGCACCTTGCTCAAAATTGGGGGCATAGTGGGAACCCAAAATAAAGAGCAGGAGAATCCCCAATGTATCCCCCACGGACCCATTCCCCTGAAACTTAAAATAGAGAATTGGGAAGTATTTGGAAAAGGAATGCTTTCTTTCTATGATGCTGATGCAGAAGGGAGTAGATGTGCATGTCTTGTGTCCGTATTGAAATCAAAAGCATCAGGTTCTTAGATTTCGTTTCTCTGATTTAAAACACCATAAATAAGCTCATTAAGATCATAACAAAAATTTCATCAAAGACATGAGGTACTTGATGTTCAATTTCTGTGACTGACAATGCCATAATGAAGCTCACTAAGATAAAAATCAAACTTAGGTGTTTTTGAGATTTGGTTTCTGTGATCAAAAACACCGTAATTAAACTCATTAAGATCAAGATTAAAATTCAGATTCTTGAAATTTAGTTTCTATGCTTGCAATTGCCATAACTAATGTCAATAAGATCAAAAATTAGAGTTTAATAAAAAACATGGGATTCTTAAAGTTTCATTCCTGTGATTGAAAACGCCATAATGAAGCTCATTAAGATCAAAATCCAAACTGAAACAACAAAAGGCGTTTGATTCTGTTTATGTGGTTGGAAATGCCATAATTAAGCTCATTGAAATGAAAATCAAAGCTTGATCAAAAGCGTGGGGTTCTTAAGGTTTCGTTTCTGTGATTGAAAATGCCATAATTAACCTTGTTACAAACAAAATAAAAATTTAATAGAAAAAGATTTTGTTTCTGTGATTAAAAACGCCATAATTAAGCTCAATAAGATCAAAATCAAAATTTAATCAAAAGCGGGGTTTTGAGATTCTGTTTTTGTGATTGAAAATTGTATAACTAAGCTCACGAAGACCAAAACTGTACTTTAATCAAATGCAAGATTTCGTTTTTGTTATTGAAAACACTATAATTAAGTTAATTAGATCAAAATCAAAAGCATGGGGATGTTAAGGTTTCGTTGCTGTGATAGAAAACACCATAATAAAGCTCATTAAAATCAAAATCAAAATTTAATCGAAAGCATCTCTAACACATACAGCTAGATAGATATGGTGGTTTTTGTTAACAACATCTTTTTTTTTTTTGCTGCGCTAAGCTGCCCAACTCAGCTGTGGCTTTTTTCTAATACACATATTACCCATTTCTATTTTACATCTCTGTGTGTAACATTCCTGTCATTGAAACTGTGGCTTTTTTCTAATACAAATATTACCCATTTCTATTTTACATCTCTGTGTGTAACATTCCTGTCATTGAAACTGCCTTAAGGTCAGAGCTATAATTGAAACACACCTAGAATTGTGATTGAAACAAAACAAAAAGCCTATTCTCCCACAATCATGTATTGTGTTTAATAAAAAAATATTTAAATATGGCTTTTCACCAAAAATTACTCAAAAGAATCAAGATTTTGAGTTTTCTTCTCTGTGATTGAAAGAAAGCATGGAGCTCATTATGATCGAAGTGTCCTAAGGTAATTGAAATAAACCTCAGATTGCAATTATATCAAAAGCATGGAGCTCATTATGATCGAAGTGTCCTAAGGTAATTGAAATAAACCTCATATTGCAATTATATCAAAATGCCTATTCTCCCAGATTAAAAATCAAAATGCAATAAAGAACATGTGGTTTTTATCAAAATCTAATAAAAAACAATGTGTTTTCAAGATCTTTTTTCTATTATTGAAAATGTCATACCTAAGCTCATTACTGTCAAAATCAAATCAATCAAAAGGCTAGAGTTCCTAGGATTCCATATGTGACAACATAACTAAGTTCATTGAGATAAAATCAAAATTTAACCAAGAGCATGGGGATTTTAAGATTTCATTTCTGCGGTGTTCTGCACCTTCTATCTATTGGAATTTCTAAAAACTTTTGCCTCCAGGATAGGCCAAGTGGTAGACAGAATGGGCACCTTGCTCAAAACTGGGGGTAGAGTGGGAACCCAAAATAAAGAAGAGGAGAATCCCCAATGTGTCCCCCACAGACCCATTCCCCTGAAACTTAAAACAGAGAATTGGGATGTATTTGGAAAAGGAATGCTTTCTTTCTATGATGCTGATGCAGAAGGGAGTATCGTGTGATTGAAAACGCCATAATGAAGCTCATTAAGATCAAAATCAAAACTGAAACAATAGCAGGCATTTGATTCCATTTCTGTGTTTGGAAATGCCATAATTAAGCTCATTGGAATGAAAATCAAAGCTTGATCAAAAGCGTGGGGTTCTTAAACTTAGTTTATAAACACTCTTGTGCAAAAGAGGAGGCAAATCCATGTTTTGGAAGCTGAATGCTCCACGTTAGTTATATGGTTTGTGACCTCAACAAGTGATGGAAGAGATGGACTTCGATTATCAGGAATCTCACCCCAATAAATTTATTTGGAGTTTTTCTGCTTTTAAATAGGTTATATTCTACATGAATACCATGAGTTCAAGTTAGAAAGAAAACCACAGTTAACTTAACCAAATCAAGTTTACCTGAACTACATTAACATGATTCTTTTGAGCACATCTGGAATATGTTGTTAAGGATTATGGTTCTGCATTGATGTAATTTTGTAATTGCAGAGAAAATTGTGGAAAGTCACTCTGCTTTGTTTTAATCAACACCTGAAAAATCATAGAACACACATACAAACAATTATTTTAGCAGTAGTCTATTTATATGTTTTGGGATTTTCTAAAATTAATATATATATATATATATATGATAGCGAGAATGTGGAAATTAGTTTGTATCACAAAATGGAGATAAGTTTGGGTGGGCAGATGAGTTTGAATGATTTTTCAGTTATAATGGTTATTGGGATAAATTTATTTGGAGTTTTTCTGCTTCTAAATAGGTTATATTCCACATGAATACCATGAGTTCTGTGAAGTTAGAAAGAAAATTTACCTAAACTACATTAACATGATTCTTCTGAACACTTCTGAGTACATCTGGAATATGTTGTTAAGAATTATGGTTCTCCATCGATGTAATTTTGTAATTGCAGAGAAAATGGTGGAAAGGCAGTCTGCTTTGTTTTAATCAACACCTGAAAAATCACAGAACACACACATTCTGAGATAGTGTAACGTTTACAGATTTAGATCCGGGAGACTTTTAATATTCTGTACGAAAAGTTAAAATGAATATTGTCATACAAAACTTGTATAGTCCTGTAAAAAAACAATTGGCTAAAACATTTCAGAGCAGTGGAGGGGTATAAGTTTAGGAAAAATATTTCAGAACAAAGAAGACCATTTCATAGAGATGGCAGATTTTTAAAATATTCATATTATTATGAATAGCAATAAATAAATTGTTTAAACTTTATTGTTATTGGTCATATTTCAAAAAAGAAAAAAAACACAAACCTTACCACTATTTTAGAAATTTCAAGATATTCCCGAATCTACCGTCAAGATAAGTTCAGCAGCAATGGAGCCAACACTTTGCGCACTGTACTTAATTAGGGTTGAAAGCAAAGTCACCTGCCATGGCATCTCTCAGTTTTTTTTTGTGTCTCATACAAGCTGTAAAGGTTCTGGTGAAGATCTTTGAGTCTAGTCAAGCGTTAAGGTTTAGATCTTGTCAGCGGCAGCTTATTGTTTTATTTCCGTTCCTTACAGGGCGATAGCCAATAACAAGAGGTTATAGCAGCCACTGCAACAACTCGTTTATATTCTCAATGCAAAATCTTGAATCAAGAAAGGAGTTTTCAGAAGAAATTAAGAAAAAACCCAACACCAGTGCCAGGTATGCAAATAGTGATTGAGAACTGCCAACGTGAAAGATCATCTACGCCCCCAAACCTATCATGCCTTCCATACCTACGCTCTGTTGCCGTTGTTAGGATGGGGATCTTGTTTTTTCAATCTATTTGTCACGGTGGTAGCCAATTGGCCGCAATAGTTAGGATCTAGTATAATGTATTATCTAACAATGGAAAAAAAGATGAATACCTTATGGATTCTTGACCTTTTTTGTAACTTGCTACTGTGTAGATATTGCTATAATGCTAGAGTGAAAAAGAAAACAATGAAACCAGTAGAAGTTTTAAGAATTTTAAGAGGCCAAACAAAATCCTGCTATTAGAATACAAGATTTTTCTTATTTTTCCCATGCTAAGTCTGCTTATATTAATAATAAATCTTATCAAGGCCATTGGAAAGGTCAACCCATACTCTATTCTGTTTGAAAGTGGCAATAAGCTAGTACATTCTCTATTTTTATTCTGCTTCTATGGCCGAAAAGTAGCAGCCAGGAAATGGTCACATTTTTTTCTTGACATGTAATACTAATAATCCTTTAAAGAGAAATAAGAAGAGTGGTGTTATATGTTTAAAGGAAACCTTTGCAGCGGGAAAACCTCTCCAAAGTCTACAATCATGTTGGATTCTCACCATTGAAACATGTCCCGGTGCCCACATCGCACTATTAAATCTAGTTTATAACACTATCAAATATATTATTGTATTTCAAACAATTAATTGTGATGAAATACTAAGCATTTTAGTTATTAAAACTTGTGAATCATGATTTATTCAAAAATGGGTGTCATTGCTGCGATGATGCTGTATCAAAAAGTTATTACATTGACTTATACAAGGATATTTCTCCAATACTGTGTAACATAGCAAAGCCTAATTAGATTGCAGCATATTGATCTTTTCACTTTGACCAACCTGCAACCAAGACAGATCTCATATATACAGTTCCAAATTCAAGCAATGATTTACATCAATTAAGTCGGTCTGCTGCTCCTTCCATGTGTCCATGCTCCAGTCCTCTGTATTGGCTTGCATTCCAGGATTTTAAAATAAAAGGATACATAGTCCCAATCCAAAGCCTTTAGCAAGTTTTCAGCAATTGGGAACAAAAATTATCTTTTAAATGCCAAATAAATATTGTAAACAGATTACAGGGCGCTTTTGTCAATGCTGAAACAAATCAGATCTGGTGGTGTTAGAAAGGAAGGGGTAGGGTTGGTATCCTAACCTATATTGGCATGGAACTGACCACCATGGAGGTTACATCAAAACCAAGAAACAATGGAGTAATTGATAGCTTGTTGTTAACCCAAAACCTTGGTCCTTCATTTAATGCAAAATCCAATTCTTTTTTAGTATCAAGTTGGACAACAAAAAATCTTTTAGAGCGCAAGTAAATATCACAATTTGATGTCCAAGTGAATACCCACTAATGCAATGCTTCAATTTTTGGCCAAAATTTGTTGAATCTGCATATGATGGTTTTGGATTCTAATATAGTGAATAAATAAGAAACCTGTGAATAAATTTGTGTTCGTTATGTGGGTGACATAGCTTTCCCTTTGGCTACATTGGTCTTCCTTTTGGACAACACTGAAAGATGCAAAGGGGTCATTTGTTGCCCTGGCACCATTTTCTCCCCCCAAAGCTTTAGATTCAAGATTATTATTGAGTTTTTAACAATATTGAAGTATTTTAGATGTAGGGGGTCTTGCAAAACCTTCCTTGCAAATTGTAGAAACTGGAGTTAGGAGTTGCAACAAGAGTAAGTATTTAGTAAACACTAAGGCTAGGCATAACATCAAATTTATCTTTTGCAACTTTAATAAGGTGAAGAATTTTGAAGGGTTTAAAAATAGTTTTTATATTCTTTTTAGATGACCTTAGATATTTTGTTAGTAATTCTTTGAATATAGGAAAGAGAGAGGAAGGTTAAAGGAAAGGAAGAGGCAATGGAATTTGCAGATTTAACTTTAATTTTTGGGGGGCATGATTGTGTGACTAAGCATGAAAGTATTTTTCAATGGGCATCGTCCACTCAGCCTTCATTCCTACTAAATTTTATCAAAATTCTACCGAAAGGCTAGGTAGACTATGGCTTTGTCAATTTTTGCAGTAAATTTGATGGGTAAAGATGTTATCAAATTACCAACAAATGAGAACATCTAGAAAGTGGAGAAAATTATCTTAATGTGTTTCTATAATAAGCTTGACATGGAGACAAACATTATTGAGGTGGCTTAGGAAATGAGTTAAAGGCAACTAAGGGGCCAAACAATGAAGGTGTCATCAACAAACCGAAACCATCATTTGGGCTTTAGATGGAAGGCATTTAAGACTAGGCTTTCAAAATGCTCCATGAAGATGTTGGCAATGACCAAGAATAAAAAAGACCCCGTAATTGCACCTTCAATCTATTCATGGACGACTCCTTTAAAACTTAAGAATGTGGAAGAAAACCATACACTAGTAAGATTAAGGCTTCAAATTCTACCAATTTGAAAATAATGTCCAAAGCTTCCCAAACTGAAATTTCGATGAATAAAGAGAATATCAAAGCTAACCATAAAGTCATTTTCATCAAGCTTGAAGTGTTGAATTTTTTAAATAAAATCAATAGTCTTTGATAAAGGAGGAAGTTTTTCCAACAAAGAGTTGAAGTTTAACAAACAAGAAATAAAAGAGTATATAGATAGGAGCTTCTGTTGCACTAACTATGAGTCTAAAAGGGATGAACAGCTATAGAAACTTACATGCTCACATTTGTATTCATTCAATGAAAATTCAAAGTTATTACCAATATTACCACACATTGCCTAACTATATTTTGTATAAAAAATCATGTATTGTTCATTAAATTTATCTCACATGCAAAAAAAATTATTATTCTCCAACTCAAATTCAAATTAATGAACTCATATTGAATTATTATTAAATAATCTTTAAACGTAAAAAAATCCCAAAATAAAAATAGAATACTTCATTTTAAAAAACAAAACAAAAAAGAGAACTATTTTCGCTTTTGAGTAGTTATTTTATCTCAGGGTAATCTAATAACCTTTTTTTCAAGTGTGGCAGTCCATGGAACTATTTAAGGTTGATCAAGTTAATAAAAAATAGCTAGGCCTAACCCCAAAGGCTTCAAGGAGAATTGACAGTTTGACCTCCCGAACGGCAAGGCACTTACTTGACCAATTGAACTAACTCTTAAGACTACGCAGTAATCTAATAACTAAATAAAATTAGAACTTGTATAATAATAATTAAAATTAAATTTTTTAATTTATCCAAAAATTAAAAAATTAAAAAATAAATAAATAAATAAACTATAATTTTTTGCAACAACAATATAAATTTTATCCAAAATAAATTACAAATTTCTAACTCGGAAATCAAAATGAAATTTGCACCCTTGCCTTCAATGGCATTTTCTCATCTTTGAAAAAGCACTTGCAATTACCTTGGGGAGAAAACAAAATAACCCCCAAAAAAAACCTCCGAATCCACCTCAGGGAGCTTTCGATGTTAATATCTCCATGTGCAAAATAATCTGAATGCCTCCATGTGCAAAATAAGCTGAATGCATATATTTTTCAATGAAAAATCACACTTTGTTGAAGAATTTCAATATGCCACTGTTCTTGGTAGCCAAGTTCTTGCTAGTACTACTAACCCTGTTACCCTTAGTGCCAGTATTGGGCTTAGTGCTAGATGATGTTCGTTTACCATACGTACCATGAGATGGTGATGAAGACTTAGGAGTTGCAGCGTTTTTGGTATCTACTCCATTCATGCATGGTTGGGTAGTAGGTGTACAAACTGTCCTCTGGATCACTTGCGTGCTGCTTGGACCATCGGATAAGGGATCTGGAGTAACAATGTCAGAGTGCAAAACAGCTTCTGAAGAAGCAAAGCTGTTGATTGTAGACAAAAGCTCTTGTTCATTCCATGGAGGAATGACAGCATGAGGCTTGTTTGAATCCTTTGTGGTCCTTGATTCTGATTTTTGAAAAATTCTTTTAAGGCTCACCTCGGCTGCAATTCTTTTACTACCTTCAGATTTCTTGGATAATTCAGACAAATGGGCATTAGCTGAATCAGTTCTAAAAGTTCCTAGAGGCGAGTGAGTGTCAAGACTGTCTGCAAGAGAAAGAGATCGATCTTCTGATTTTATTTTCTTGAAGGGATTGTTAGCTGGGGTAGGAGGAAAAACTCTCTTTTGGCCTCTTACTTCCAGCGCAATCCCATTATTCTTCATTTGATTATCATCCATGTGAAGGGATGACCTTGTCAAAGATGAATGTTCAGCAATTGCTTTGAAGTGTGTCATTAAACCTCTATCAAGTTCACAAGCCTTTTGGCTTGGCAGAAAACATTCCGATTCTGCTACTCCCTCATTGACTTCTAATTTTATGTTGTTCCCTGTGCATCAAAAACCCAAACCATTGAAAAGTTTGGAAATTCATTTATATAATATTGATTCTGATAACCCGAGACAATTCTAATTAGATCTTGTGATCACAAATGTAACACCTAATAGCATTTCCATCCTTTTCAGCTTCCATGACAAAAATAAGTAACCAATGGAAGTTTTCACGCAAATTGGTTCATAGATTGCAATGTAAACAAATACATCAACTGAAAATGAGTTGTTAGTGACCATTCATCCATGATAAGTGGACTGTACGGCTGCAGCAAACCACTAGCGTAAATTAGGCTAACAATCATCCATGTCAGAACCACCGACCAACTAGATTTTCACTGCAGTAATTACCTCCTTCCCCTGTAAGCCACCTAGGTTTTCAGGCGGTTTCTCAAGAAACAAGAAACAATGGGCCCATCCAAAATGAAACGGGCCTGCCCAAAATGGAGATTTCTGTTTGGGACCCATTTCTGGGCCATTTTTACTCCTGGACTAATATATCAGTTTTTTCAAAGAAATGTAAAAACTCTGGAAGCTGCTTTTTAACTTGCCTTCCTTCCTGTGTGCTGTATATGTCACTTCTTGCAAAGGCTCCTCTCCAATCTATACACAAAACTCGTCCTGGAAATCAGGAAGAAAAAAAAACAACATAAGTTTTTGGTGTAAAAATTTTGAAAACAACCCCTTGATAGAATGCAAATGATGAACCTATGGCATACAGAATGCATCAATAAACGCTACATGTGCAATTTAGCCTCATTAAGTTTTAGATTCCAATCATTAAGGTTTAGATTCAACTTTTATGGGAGGGGTTATCTGTGCAATTTAGTTTTATTCAAGTTTTATATAAATTTCATGGAAGAGGTTGATAGTGGGAGCCAATTGTGAAAAATAAAAACTGTCCTAACATGTATTTAGGATCGAGATCAAACTTTAGACAATCTTAATAACCATCGAAGATCAAACTTCAGGCAATCTTAATAATATCTCACCATTACACAAATCATATATATATATATAAGCTACCCAACCTAAACTCAAGGAAAAACTACGTATCATCATAATGTGAAAAAGGGCCAAAAATGTCAACTTCTCAACAAGAAATCGCACGATAATATATCTACAGATAAAGGCATTCTAAAATGGGGTTAGCTGCACAAAATCATCGAACCACTTACTCGAGTTTTCTCAGATAACAAGACAAATGGACTGCTGTCTTTTTTGGCCTTTGATTCTCTTGATTGACTTTCTAAGAGCACTGTCTCATTTGCATATACTACTCGATGTTCCAGCAATGAAGGGATTTGTGGAAATTCATCAAAAGCTTCCATTGTTATTGGATCCAATCGTCCTTCAGCAATGGCAATCACCATTGACGGTGGCAATTCTCTGAATATCTGTTTGGCAAATTTTGATCATCCTCTGCAATTGTGAAAAAATTCTACAGGCTACCAGTAATTTAGGACATCCAACATTTATGTGATGTGGATGAAAAGATTTATACATCATCAGAAAAGTAGCTAAGAAGTATCGGAACCAAGCTAAGGATACGGAGCAAGGAAATCAAGATTGCCGTCAAATGCCTGAGAGAATCCTTCTGGTAATGGCTTCAAAAATGAGAGGCATTTCATATCAGCATTATACCTGTCAAACAGAGACATAGCTTTCACATTATGACACATTTATTTGTGCACCGTAGAAAAGAAAGTTTACTTGAAATGGGGACTGATGTACCGATAGAAACTTACACTCGAGCATGATGGAAAACCGCATTTGCTTCTTTGAAAGAATTAACATAACCTTCAGGTATATGACGGTTCTTATCTAGTTGTAACACAAAAAGAACCTGCACAAACCAATCCCTAGACAAGATTGATTTCCCCTATTATCATGTGTCTTGCATTTTCCTTTCAAATCCGGAAGAAGAAAGAAACAAGCTTCTTAAGAACTTCAGTTCTGTGAAATTTGTATTTGCATACATTTAGAAACCAAATCACAAACAAATGATGCCCAATCACTATCAAATGGCATCACACACTAGAGTTATGGAAAAATGATGCAAATGTTAACTTAACAACAAATTATATCAACATAGATAATAGATTCATCTTAAACCTGGATAAGATAAGTATTTTGAGAAATCAAAGCACAAATATAGATGTTTAAAAAATTGGAATAAATATATACTGTAAGGTACAACTCTGTCACTTTTCTTTGTTTTTCTGCAGAGTGCAAAGGAACTTGGTGAAAGTCTATATGTTTGTAAGATGTTAATTACTCTGATTAATGAAAACATCAATGTCAAACGGGAAGAAATGATATCGGTCCTTTGCTATTAAATCCGATAGCATTATACAAACAAACACTTTGTCAAAATTTAACCGAGTTTCAGCATTTCATTCCAGTAAAATGAGTTACCCGATCTATGCTTTTATACTTCAACACCAATGAATGTGCCCGTTTGATCCCGATACCAGGGACTGATGAAAGAAAGTCACAACCTGCGAGGACACACATGCCTGCAAGGAAGACATTTAAGCCACTGTCAGCCCGGTCACCATTTTTGTTTGTTAATTAACTTGCCTTGCTCGAGACCATGAAGCTAGCTGTATTCTCTAACATCAAGACAAGAAACAAGATTACAAAACGAAGGCAGAGTAACCACCAAAGCAGTACGAGTTATACTTTTGTCCCACATCAGCTGAACTTAGGGATACAAACTGTCAGAAACCTAGACTTTAAAGAAAGTGCATTGGATTTTAGCACGCCTAAATAAAGGACAACGAGGTTATGCAG
>APFE031074391.1:0-11685 GCA_000404065.3 Pinus taeda
ATTCTACAGCCTAGATAGACTACTCCTTAATGTGAATATCTCACAGATCAGATCAGGAAATAAATATTGTTTGCACTCAACGGTCATGCTTTTGCTGATGTGGGAAAAGCATATTGGATTCCTAGTTTTAAAGCAATGCTTTTCCTGAAAAAGCAGCTCGTGGAAATTAAGACCACAATAATTTTATTTTTTATTCCCAGGAATATTTATTTATTTTGTTATAGTAGTTATATTTAAAACATTTTATATGATTATAATATTTAATTATATCATTTTTGGGATTCATATATTATATAGAATTTATAATTTTAATTATGTGAAAGAAATTTAAATGATTAAATTTGAGTGGTTAAATTACAGGTTGCATGCATGCATACAGCAAGGAAAGGGAAAGGGAAGTAAGTATTTTAATTGAAAAATAAAACTCATAAAC
This sequence comes from Pinus taeda, assembly GCA_000404065.3. NCBI lineage: Eukaryota > Viridiplantae > Streptophyta > Pinopsida > Pinales > Pinaceae > Pinus > Pinus taeda. The sequence goes on from APFE031074391.1 coordinate 434, forward strand.
ATTGTCTATTTAATACTCTACACCAATAAAAAATAGAATTTTTGAATTTAATTACAAACTATTTGTCTTTATTAAAGTTTGGATAAATTTAAAAAAGAATAATTAAAAAAAAACTACTAGTAAATCAATTGAAAACTGAATATGCTATATTTTCATATTCTTCTCAATGCGCAAATATAATAAGAGATGATTAGCTAACATGCTAATAATAATTACTAATATATTGTTTTGTGATTACATTTAAGAAATATTTTTTAACTTAATATTGTTTTGTGACTACATTTAAGAAATATTTTTTAACTTAATAGGAAGAAATCTTAATTAGATTTAACTGTTATTTACTCAGTAAAAAAGAGATTTATTATTTTTCATTGATTAACCAATTTTACGTTACAGAAAAAGTTTATTCATTTTCATTTTTTTGGAACTCATTTTATGAATGGACAATGGGTACATTACCATTATTGCTTAGATTTGTTAATTAAGGAAATGAACATAATTTGTGGAACTTGTTAGTTTGTGTAAATAAATTAAATTATTATTAAAAAATAATAAATAGATTGGTTGATTAAGGAAATTAACCTAATTTGTTTTACTTGCTAATTTGTTTAAATAAATTAAATTATTATTAAAAAATAATAAATTTTAATCTATAATGTTAAACTATAGAAATTTTGCATTTTTTTTGTGAAACTCAAAGTAATATGGGTTTGACAAAAAAACCTAATACATTATCTATTGCATATAATAGGGATGATAAGGGAACTTAGATAGTATTTTCAGTTTGGCATCATTTATGTTATTGTTGGGGATTTTACATTGTTGAGGCTTATACTCATTATTAGAAACCACTCTTGCACACGTATATTCTGGATCTGTACAATAATTCAGTTAGAGATAATTTCACTTAAATGCTATAAATGTGATTTTTATTGTTAATGTTTATTTTCCAAATAATTAAAGGTGTTGATTAAATTGGGAATTAATAAAATTTATGAATGAAATATGCAAATATATTAGATACTATTTAAAATATATTCATAATTAAATATCATATAATTGGAAGTTCTAAATTTATTTTGATACTTACAATTAAGAAAAAATAAATAAAATTTAGCAAATGTATGAAGCATCTAATTTAACTCCAATGAAGACTTCTATAAATGTTATGCAATGGTTAGGAACCATTATCATTAATAATTTTGAAATGTCAGAAGTGGTGTATCATGATATTGAAAGTGCAACAAAAATAATGATAAATCATATAAAACCATGGATAAACATTCTAATAGATTCAAGATTTTTAGTTTTCCATTTCTCAAACAATTTTGACCAAGAATGTAAATTTGACTTGATGAAGTTGTTCTTTCAATTGTAATTGTAAATCTAGCTTCCAAAATCAAATTGTCCTATTGCAACAATTGGCCAAATTCCTCTTACTTCCCATCGTTTTGGCAGAATAATGCATATCAATCCCAATGGCCACCCTTGACTTCATAGAACCAGAACTGGCAGTCAAGCTAGGAAAGACCTATAAATCAACCAGCAGGAACAATCCCCCTACCTCAACCCACACTTCCAGCACCCTACACATTACAACAGAACCCTTAGACCAACCTACGACCGCAGCTCCCACCCAACCCAACCCGAAACCCAACAACAAACCAATTCAATCTGTGCAAATTATTGAAGGACCGGAGCCAAAAACCGAGTTAAGAGAGTGCAATGAGCTTCAATTAAGATCTGAGCGGATAATAGAATCAGAGGGGGGTAAAAATAAATAAATTGAAGATCAATTACCTATAGAACAAGCACCACAAGTGGAGAACATGGTTAAACAAAAAACTCATGATCAAATGATCACCTCTTCTCCACCATTCCCAGAAAGATTAATCATACCTCGCCCAATAGAATACCCCAATTTTTATCTTCTGGGAGAACTAAAAAATTGTGTATAAAAATACCGCTCCTCCAGGCTATTCAGGACATTCTAATTTACGCAAAAACTATTAAGGAATTGTGTATGAAAAAGCCAAAGAGGAAAATAAAAACAACCCCAACTGTCCAGTAGTCGGTACCTTATCTAATTTACTATCAAGCAGAGAAACACCTGAAAAATATGAGGACCCAGGAAATCCTATAGTCACTGTGCAAATAAATGGATGCTCCTTCCCCAATGCATTAGCCGATTTAGGAGTAGCAATCAATATTCTTACAACCACAACTTGTCAAAAGCTTGGCATTACATCCTTGGACCCAACCATGACCTTGTTGGAACTGGCTAACCAATCGGTAGTCAAACCAAAAGGCACATTACAAGATGTAATGGTGTTAGTAGACTCCTGGGAATACCCTACAGACTTTCTGATCATCAATCCTAGAAACCGACTCGATGGACATCCCATAATTCTAGGTAGACCTTAGCTAGCAACCACGAATGCTTACACAAGTTGTTGAACATACAGCATGACTATAGCAAGAGGAAGCAATGTGAAGAATTTAGCCTTATATCCTCCAGGTCAGCCAAGTTTAACAAGAATAAAAACCAGAAAACAACCTATATCATATCTAACTGAAAACATTAGATCACTGCTAACCATAGAAGATGCTCTCTAATTTAAGGGAAAAATAGAAGATGACATCATTAACACTTACATTAACCAACCAGATGTCGTATCCCATCTAAAATGTCACATGATCGAAGTAGCCCTCGATAACGAAATAGAAGGAGATCCCTTAAAAGATATTAACGATCAATCAATACCAACAACTTCTGTTTATAACAAAAAAACCATAGAAATTGAGCTAGGAAAAACTTTGAATATTAATAAAAATCTGACTGTTGACCAAGAGCAGAAGCTTGTTCAACTCCTGAGAAAATATAAAGAGGCCTTTGCATGGGATTACCAGACATGAAGGGGATTGATCCCCAATTATGCATGCACCACATTTATACAGAGAAAGATGCCAGGCCCATTCGAAAACCTCAACGAAGGTTAAATCCTCATCTTAAAGATATTGTTAAATCCGAACTACAAAAATTGTTAGATGTAAACTTCATCTACCCCATATCTGACAGCAAATGGGTCTCTCTATTAGTAGTAGTGCCAAAAAAGAATGGAAAGTGGCATATATGTGTTGACTATAGAGAGCTTAATAAAGCAACCCAAAAGACCATTTTCCCCTTCCATTCATTGACTAGGTCTTGGACACATTGGCAGGAAAAAAAATTATTTTCTTTCCTAGATGGCTTCAGCGGATACAATCAAATCGAGATTGCCCCTGAAGATTAGGATATGACTACCTTTACCCGCCCTTGTGGAACATTTGCTTACAGGGTCTTACCTTTTGGGCTGTGCAATGCACCTACCACATTCCAGAGGGCTAACTCAGTATTTTTTCAGATCTGATAAATGAAGGGCTCGATGTGTACATGGATGACTTTACACCTTACGGAGATGACTTCGAGCCAGTGTTACAAACATTAGAGAAAGTTTTGCAAAGATGCATTGCCACCAGACTCTGTTTAATCCATGAAAAATGCCACACGATGATGACCGAGGGCCTCATCTTGGGTCACTATATATCAGTAGCTGGAATACAGGTAGATCCAACAAAAAATCAGATAATTCTTTTAATACCTACCCCTTCCACACAAACTGAGGTACGTAGTTTCTTGGGATTTTATGGCTATTATAGAAAATTTATATATAATTTTTCTCAAATTGCTACACCACTATATGCATTAACATGAAATATTGATTTCATTTGGATTGATAAATGTGATAGTGCTTTTGAAGATTTAAAATGGCTTGTATCAACAACCCCAGTATTAAGGGGCCCAAACTGGGATTCGCCATTCCAGATTTCATACGACACTTCAAACACAGCCATTGGAGCAGTTCTCAACCAGGAGGAAGATAAAAAGCCATATGTAATATACTATATCAACAAAAATCTATCTCTTGCTGAATTAAATTATATTATTACTAAAAAAGAATTTTTGGCTGTAATCTATGCTATCAATAAATTCAGACATTATATAACAGGATACCCTATGGTTTTATACACTGATCACTCTGCTATTAAATATCTAACTAATAAACCTGTTACAAATGGAAGAGTGACAAGATGGTTGATTCTTTTGCAGGAATTCGATATCACTATCAAAGATCGACCAAGAAAAGAAAATCCAGTAGTAGACTTCCTTTCACGAATGCCAAAGACAGATGACTTGGCAGCAGTAGAAGACCAGTTTCTTGATGAACATTTATTTGTTGTAACTGTGAAAACACCGTGGTATGCGAATGTCGCAAATTACTTGGCAGTGGGCAAGTTACCCAAGCACTTGACGCCTAATGAAAGAAAACAAATAGTACAGTGCAACATGTGATTCTCTTGGATCGGAGGCTATTTATTTCATACAGAGGCTGATATGCACATTAGAAGATGCATCAGGGAAGAAGAGATCTTTGACATCCTGAAAGATTGCCACGATGGGCCTTGCGACGGACATTTTGCAGATCACTGGACTGGTCACAAGGTATTACAGATGAGCTATTATTGGCCCACCATTTTTAAAGATGCCAAGAAGTTTGTCCAGGCATGCGACAGTTGGCAAAGAATGGGATGCCCTGGGCAATCTGATGAGATGCCCTTGCACCTGTAGATAGTCACTGAACCTTTTGAGCGATGGGCGTTAGATTTCATCGATCCAAAAAACCCATCATCTAATCAAAAGACATATATATTAGTTGCAACAGAGTATGTGACTAAATGGGTGGAGGCAGAGGCACTACCAAGGGCAACAGAGGACTCGGTAATCCACCTTATTTTCCAACTATTTTTGCGATATGGCTTGCCTAGAGAGGTAATTACCGATGGAGGACCATAATTCATAGGCCATAAGATCGCTGCAACATTAAATAATCATCATATCATACACAGAATCACGACTCCATACCTCTCACAGGAAAATGGGTAGGTAGAAAGCACTAATAAGGTAATCAAGGCAATACTAACAAAGACAATTGCATCACATAGACATGACTGGGCTACCCGATTACTCGAAGCCTTGTGGGCATACCGCAAGACATGGAGAAATACCATGGGATATTCCCCATATCAACTAGTGTTTGGCAAAGAACCTATCTTCCCAATTGAATTTGAAATCCAGACATTGAGGATAGCTCAGGAGGTAGGCTTGGACTTAAGCAAAGCACAGATTAATAGGCTACATCAAATCAATGAATTGGATGAAATCCGGCTAACAGCTCTTCAACACACTGCACTAATCCAACAACAAAGAGCGAAATGGCATCATGCCCTTATCAAAAAGAAGATCTTCCACGAAGGAGATTGGGCACTCCTGTATGATTCTAGGTTCCAAGATTTCCTGGGAAAACTCTAGACCAGATGGTTAGGACCTTATGAGATACAAAAGGTGCATAACAATGGCACCCTCACATTAGCCACCATTGATGGGTCTGGCTAGTCTTTTAAAGCGAATGGACATCGAGTACGACTCTATCACAAACCGCTTACCAAGGAGTCCTTTGCCAACAATTACGGGAAGATTCCACCATACAGATTCTTACTGAGGAGGGAAACTTGTCCTTAGCATAGACCCAGTGAATAATTCATTTGTTTTTGAAATTTGTACATAAAATTTTCTTTCTATGTTGATTGAATTTGCTTGTATAAATTGTATATAAATTCTCTTTTTTTCTACTTTTCCTTTGATGTTCCCTCTAAGGAATAGTTGTTGTTCCCTTTAAGGAATAGTTGTTGTCCCTTCTAAAGAACAACAATGATTTTATGGATTCTCGTCATGTTGTTCCCCTTTAAGGAACAATTGTTGTTCCTTCCAAAGAACAACTGTTGTTCCCTCTGTGGAAGAACAATTTTGTGTACAGATTTTCGTGTTGTTCCCTTTAAGGAACAATTGTTGTTCCCTCTAAGGAACAACTGTCATTCCTTCTAAGAAATAGCAGTTCCCTATATATTTTATTTTCATGTTGTTTCCTTCAAGGAATAGTTGCTTTTCCCTCTAAGGAACAACTGCCATTCCCTCTAAGGAATAGCAGTTCCCTATATATTTGATTTTCGTACTATTCCCTTTAAGGAACAGTTGTTGTTCCCTCTAAGGAACAATTGTTGTTCCCTCTAAGGAACAACAGTTTCATGTGTATGTGTTTTCTTGTTGTTCCCTCTAAGGAAATTTGTCGTTCCCTTTAAGGAACAATAGTTTCGTATGGATTTGTTTTCCTGCTGTTCCCTTTAAGGAACGGTTGTTGTTCCCTCTAAGGAACGGTTGTTGTTCACTCTAAGGAAAAGTTGTTGTTCCCTTTAAGGAACAACTACTATTTCCTCTAAGGAACAACAATCCCATATGTATTTGTTTCTCACTGTTCCATCTAAGGAACAACTTATGTTCCCTTTAAGGAATAGATGTTGTTCCCTCTAAGGAACAATTGTTGTTCCCTCTAAGGAATAGCTATTGTTCCCTTTAAGGAACAACAATTTCGTGTATATTCTTTTTTTTGGTGCATCTAAGGAACAACTGTTGTTCCCTCTAAGGAATAGCTGTTGTTCCCTCTAAGGAACATCAATTTCGTTTGGATTTGTTTTCTCATTGTTCCCTCTAAGGAACATCAGTGTCGTTTGGACTTGTTTTCTCACTGTTCCCTTGAAGGAACAATTGTTGTTCCCTATAAGGAATATCAGCCGTTGTTCCCTCTAAGGAACAACAGTTTCATTTTCATCTGTTTTTCCACTATTCCATATAAGGAACAATTGTTATTCCTTTTAAGGAAAAATTGTTGTTCCCTCTAAGAAACAACAATTTCAAGTCTAATTACTTTTCTCTTTTCATTGTTCCTTATAAGGAACAGCTACTGTTCCCTCTAAGGAACAATTGTTGTTCCCTCTAAGGAACAACAGTTTTAGTGTGCAATTTTTCTTCATGCTATTCCTCCTAAGGAACAACTATTGTTCCCTATAAGGAACAACACCATCATGTATATATCCTTTTGCTGTTCCCAACACGGAACAACACCATCCGCGTGTATTTTTCATTCGTTGTTCCTTACAGGGAACAGTTACTGTTCCCTTTAAGGAACAACACTCTTTGTGTGAGGTTTTCTTTAGGAAATAAACACTTTGTGAATATTATTTCACTTTTTATGACCCTCTATCAAGCACAAGGGTACAAATATATATGAAAGGATACAAATCTGAGGATTACTGGAACAAGAAAGTATTGAATATTATCATCTTTAAACAATATTGCTTTGTATTGATTGAAAAAGAATCGACACAACCATCTATATCACTTCACTGTCCTCATTTCCATTATAAATCAAAGAGATTGATTACTTGTGCCATGCTGGTTCTTCCTTAAACCCTATAATTCTCTTTGTTCATTATCATCAAATAAGGTTGAGGGCATACTTTCTTCTATTTGATATGTTTAGACTTCTTCCGCCATTCCTACTCCTAAGGAGCGTTGAGCCACCCTCTATGTATAAATAGGAAGTGTTGTTATATATATATATACTAACAATTGTATGATTTTGTTACAGATGGAGGATATGGGGTCTCATCACGAGCTAGTCTACCATGATCATAAGGAAGAAACAAAGTGGCATTCCCACTATGGCCACCACACTAGGGATATGATTCAATGGATGAATCAAGAAATAAAAAGTCCTTGCAACAAGAAGTCTCATCACAAGCTGGCCTACCCACCTTTTGCTCCTTCCTAGTGAATAGCAATGTGTTCATCTGGTCACCAAGCCAACATATTGGTCTCCACTCTGATATCATAATGCACTTTCCCTATTATACATAAAGGACCATGGTTCCAAAGGGTTAGAAAGCAACTCTGTCAAGGCTATAGATGCCTGCAGGCAATAGAAGCTCTGTTGATGGTATTGAAGTCATATTTCCAACATCAATAGTTATTTTAAGTCCCTTTCCTTATTTGGTATCTTTACTACAGAGCGATTATGTTCCTAATTTATATTGAACCTTTATGCATGGATATCTTCTAAAAAAATCAATCATAATAAGCTTTAAGTGGAATGATGATGGTAAAGTATATTTTTTGTGTCAGATGTCCTTTTTCCCTTTTCAAAATCACCTCATAGCATCTCTTCACTAATTGATACATTGATTTTAGCACTCTGATATCTCTTGCGATCCTTTCATAAATAGGCGTACCTTACCATTCCCATCATCCCTGTATGTCGCCACCAGCATGATTTTCCTTCATTCACTAGGTCGAAGGCGACCTATCATTTCAAAGGGGGGCGAGGGTGACTCCCAAACTACTTATGCATGTGTGTCAGTCCTTTATTTGGTTATGCCGAACTATATGACATTCCATAATAGCAAGTATTTAATGGTATTTATGATGAAAAATATCATCCGATATAATGATCATAATGACTTGTTGTTCCATCGCTGACTCTGTCTATTGCTGTGTTACCTGTGCTAACTTATAGTGTGTAGAATTCAGGCAATATGGGAGGAAGAACAGTGCGTAGGGAGCCACTAATACTGCCTATTTCTGATGCCACCAGAGAAATTATGATATGGCTAATAACTTATCTTCTAAAAAATGTAGAAAAAGTGAAAGAAGAGATGACATTATAGATATTGTTATCCTTGCAAAGCTTGTAGAAGTTATAATACCCACAATTTTGTGCCTTTTTGTGAAACTGGTAGGGCTCGACAAATATCACATCTCAACAATAGAAGGGTGTAAGATCACAATCAACTGTATAAATGAATGGTCTAATCGTAAATATGAGACAACACTACAAACATAAAGTAGGTACTGCTTCATGGACCCATCCAATATGATATGGTTGGAGATGAGTGGTAAAAATTTGGAATTCTTCAATCAATTGTTGAGAAAGCAGGTTCTTGTTGTTTCTATTGTCTATTATTAGTTGTGCAATTTGTTGCTTGATCTAGAAACAATTAAGTGATGAGAGCTCCATTCTTCTACGATTAATTGTGCAAGTTGTTGCTTGATCTATAAATTGTTAAGTGAAGGGAGCTTCATTCTTGTTCTCATAGTAGCTTTACGCCATGAGAACCCACTAAGGGTGAGTGGAGGTTGAAGTATTAACATGAATATCTAGGTATGCATCATTAATGTCAACACTTCACAGTTGTTTGATGTTGTTCAATAAGAAAGGCATTGACCATTTTTTCCTACAAGTCACATCATTCATTATCAAAATGACAATATCTCCAATGATAAAATTGATGTTTCTTCTTCCCTTCGCCAGTCAAACTAGGTGTTTCTTGATTGTGAGAAATAGCAAGCTAGCATCTTTGAAGATATTTAGGAGGGATGTTCCAATAAGGAAATTGGGAAGAGTTTGAGCTTTGCATCGATGTGAGAAAGAAAACTTAAAGTATAGTTTATGCAAAAGGGTTTGTTGTTGTTGTTTAGGGAGAACAATATTATTGCGAGTGGGACCATTTCATTTTGGTATCAAAGCTATGATATGCTCCAAGAAGATATCAAATTTGAATTTTGGATGCCTTGGATGAAATATTATACTTGCGATTATGAAGTATTTAATTCAATTGTCTGAACTGTATTAGGGCTTGATTAATTCATCAACATATAGGTGTTGACATATGAGAGATTACATTTACGTAAATGACATTTTGAACAAATGTGGAAAAGGAAAGAACGAATTATGAAGCCCACAAAAAAGAATTAACAGTGGAGTAGGAGGAGAATCATTAAGATTTTGAACTAATTTCATAGCAAAACTAGTAAATATCTTTGTGATAAAAAAAGAAGATATGAACATGAGAAGAAAATGTTGTAGATACGTGTCCAAGAGTGTTAACACAAGCTCATCTTAACATTCTTCAAGTTGATTCCAACTACCTAATTGTTTGGTAGATTCTAAAAATGCCAGTAGTTTCAGAAATAGAAGTTTAGGCATTGACCATTAGCAACACGAGGAAGGTGGGAACACCCATTGTCATAGTGCTTATCAAAGGACAATTTTTACCTAGATGACATAGATAGTGCTTTTATTACTATTTTTAGTTAGATGACATGGATTGTGTTTTTATTACTATTCAATTTTTACCTAGATGACATGGAGAGTGCTTTTATTACTATTTTTAGTTAGATAACATGAATTGTGGTTTTATTACTATGAACTGGATTGTACTTTTGTTGTGTAGCTATTAAAAAAAGCTAAAAAAAAATGTAAGAGATAATCTGAGCCCTCTGTTGCAAACAGAAATGGCATCATTTAAAAGATAATTTGAGTCATCGGTTGCAAACAGAATTGGCATCATCATCATCTACGAGATAACCAGCGTTGTAATCCTAGCGCTCCGCTCTTATCGAACAGGTTATCTCAACGGTCAAGGATGTTAATCGCTTTAATTATATTCAATTTCTGGATTCATATACATCCTTTAATTATATTCAATTTCTGGATTCATATTGGCATTGGCATTGCAGTGCCTCTCCTCCTCTCCTCGGAGTTTCCTGGATTGTGTGGTCAGCATAGTGCGTCTGGTGTGTCTGGAGGTCCATATGTTGTGTGTGTATATGAATGTGGTTTGGTCTCTGTTGTTATGTCTGTTTTCGTCATTTGTTTGGTGTGTGTCTGTCTGGTGTGCTTGTATTTTCTGAGAGGCAGAGGCGTGCTTGTGTTCCCCGAGAGGTAGAGGAAGAGGCAGAGGCAGGTAGCGCGTCAATTATTGAATCAAGACAACTCTGCCCAGGGATCACAGTTAAATGTGCATCTGTCTGACTCGATGACAGGTAAATGAGGCATTCCGGTAAATTTATTTTCAAACTCTTTGTATGGATCACTCTTATTATGAGTTGTGGGTTGCAAACTAGATTAGCTAAATGAGAGAGGAATCAATTTGATTTTTAGAAAAATCACTGGCATAGCTCGATTCCTGTAAATAAATTGAGATGTTCAGTGTTGTTTGGTTTTTTAAATTAGATCTTCAACATCGCCAATTTGCGCATAAATGGAGAGAAACAGGGCCAGCCAATATCGCAGTTGGATCTGAGCGGTGACCATCGTCGAATAATGTCCACCGGGAGCGTTTTATTACGCAGAGCCTGGGGTTTCTTGGTTTTCAGATCAGATCCTCTGCATCCATGGTGATGCGGTTTCTTGGTTTTTTAAATTAGATCCTCTGTATCCATGTTTCTTGGTTTTTATTAAATTAAATGTTGGGCATCC
>APFE031074427.1:0-46147 GCA_000404065.3 Pinus taeda
CCATGGCATCAAATATCATCTTGGAAGAACAGCGTGAGCATTTGGCCATTCGCAGGTAGATCAAGTGGTTCGCCATCCAATCTGCTCAAGTGGAATGAGTTTGGTCCAGCTATATCTCGAATGATGTACGGTCCCAGCCACAAACTATCAAACTTCTTATGTTTTCCTGGTTTCTCATTCTTGCGGTCCCAAAGCAATACCATATATCCCACATGCAAATATCTAGATCGAGAGAATTTATCAAAGATTTTCTTAATTTTAGATTGATTTTTACATATAGCATCAAAAGTTGTCCCACGAGCTTCATCTAACTCCACAATCTGATCTATTCTATTCTGAACAACATCTTTATCAGTAGAAAAATTCTGAAGGAGCTGATAAGCTGGCAACTTAAGGTGCACAGGTAAGGTTACATCCAAGCCATAAACTAATTCAAAGGGAGATTTACCAGTAGCTTTCTTCTTAGTGATTCTATCTGCCCATAAAGCATACTTGATTTTGCTATCCCATGATTTCTTATTATCTCCTACTATCTTCTTGATAATGGTTATGAGATTCTTGTTACTTGATTCAGCCAGACCATTACCCTCAGGATAGTAATTTGATGAATGGGATAAGACAATACCATACTTGAAACAAAAAGATGAAAATTCTGAGGAACTAAAAGCCTTGGCATTGTCAGTAGTGATCTTAGCAGGGACACCAAATCTAGTAATGATGTTATTTTCAATGAAATCCATAATAACCTTTTCAGTGGCATTCTTAGCAGGAATGGCTTCAACCCATTTGGTGAAATAATCTGTAGTAGTCAAAATCCATGAGTAGCCATTGCTAGAATTTTCATGGAACTTCCCTATGAAGTCCAGACCCCAATGCTGAAAAGGTGCCTCTACAATGACAAGTTGTAGGGGCAGGGCAGCAAGCTTCTGTTTCCCACTGAATAGTTGACAGGCTTGACAATTTCTAACAAACTTATGCACATCAGAAAAAATTGAAGGCCAATAATAGCCAGCTCTTAGGATTTTGTGGGCAGTAGTTCTAGCAGCATAATGACCACCACAAAATCCTGAATGAAACTCAGAGATTAATTTCTTGGACTCAATGTCATCAACACACCTAAGCACTATGCCCTCGAGATTTCTCCATCCAAGGCCATCCTTCATAAGGCAGTATTAGTGGATTTTAGTCTAAGAGCCCTTCTCTTATGAGCAGCTAAATGGTTAGGACATGCAAGATTCATCAAGTAATAAACTATGTCCTTGTACCACTCATGCTCTCCTAATCTTTGCAACTCAGGCGAAGATAGATCGCTAATACAAAACAAAACAAGAGTCTTTTCATTACTCTCAGTCAACATTTGAGCCAAACCTTGGCCCTTGACTAGCTTGGTGGGTCTGATCTCCAAATCATATTCCTGTATTTTAGTCACCCACCTAGAATGAGTCCCTAAGCAATCAGTTTGAGTTAATATATCTTTAACAACAGAATGTGGGACGAAAGCAATGATTTTAGAATAACCCACATAAGTTTTGAAGTGCTTAAGAGACTTGACCAAGGCATAAGCATGCTTTTCCATGGTATTGTACTTCAATTCAGAATTTTGAAGTGCTCTACTCATGAAAGCAATAGGCTGCTCGTGACCATCTTTATTCTTTTGAAGCAGGACACCAGCAATGGTACCTTTGGAAGCGAAAGAAAAATTCATGAAATCCTTGGAGTAATCGGGACTAACTAAGACAGGAGCTCTTGCAATAGCACATTTGATTTCTTGAAAAGCCCTTTTGCCGTCTTCTTGCCAAACAAATCTTGCATCTTTCTTTAGAAGACTTTGAATAGGCTTAGCTATTTCTGCGTAATTTGGAATAAACCTTTTGATAAAATTTGTCTTTCCAAGGAAAGATTGAAGGGATTTGAGATTATGAGGAAGGGGAATCTTTTGGATTGCTTCAATTCTTTCAGGATCGATCTTGATTCCATCCTTAGAGATGATATGGTCCAGTAATTTCCCTTCAGTTACTCCAAAAACAGACTTAGCTGGATTCAAAGAAATCCTGTATTCTCTACATCTATCGAAAACTTGCCTAAGGTGATTTACATGACTGATACCATCTTTAGAAAAAACAGTTAGATCATCTTGATAAATCTCAATAAATTCCCCGATTAACCCCTTGAAAGCATAATCCATAGCCCTTTGGAATGTAGCCCCGACGTTTGTTAATCCAAACGGCATTCTGATGTATTCGAATGTACCCCATGGTGTGGTGAATGTGGTTTTATGACGATCTTCCTTTTTAACCCATACCTGATTGTACCCAGAAAAACCATCTAGCAACGACATCATTCTAGAACCGGTTACTCTTTGCAACAAAATTTCCATGTTTGGCAAAGGGTAATTATCTTTCTTGCATGCTAAATTAAGGTTTCGGAAATCGACACACAACCTTATCATACCATTCTTTTTCCTAACAACTAGATTCGAACACCATGTCGAATGCCTTGTTTGAGCGATAATTCCAGCTGCAAGCATTTTCGCAAGCTCTTTCTGAACTAAAGGGGCCAATTTAGGATTAATTTGCCTAAGTTTCTGGCAAAAGGGTTTAGCATTTTCATCTTTTAAGGGGATAGTATGTTCCATGACATCTTCCCTATAGCCCTTTAATTCATCATACGAAAAAGCTAAAACATCTCGATATTCGCGAAGTAAATTAGTTAACTTTTTCCTTTCCTCCACACTAGTACCTTTACCAATTTTAACAATTTTTGGGTTTTCAGAAGTACCGATGTTTATCTCGAGATATTCACCTGGGTCCATCTTATTTTCTTCTCTCAGCTTCGTTGCATCATGCTGATCAAAATGTTGCTCTAAGGCAACCACATTCCTAGGAGTAGGATTTATGATATGCTCATGATTTAAAGATCCATCCTCCTCAGAATCTATTCGGAAATCTTCAAACTCATCCAAACTATTAAGAAAATGAATGACTTGCTTTTCATCATTGAAAACCTGCAAATGCTCTGAGTTATCAGGAATAGATGGTCTAAATATTACTTCCATTTTGATCTTATCGTTAATTAGCTCATCAGATAACTGGAAAGTAGTAGCGGCTACGGCAAGTTCATCTGCCAAACTGTTTTGCTCTCTTGGGATAGCATTGAGGTCAAGAGCATCAAAGTGCTCCATAGTATCCCACACAACATTTCGATAATTCCTTAATCTTTGATTTCTGCATGTGAATTTATTTTTAAGCTGCATGATAACTAAATCAGAATCCCCCTTAATGCTAAGCAATTTAACCTTCAAATATTTTGCCAACTCAAGCCCCAACAATATAGCCTCATATTCAGCGACATTGTTGGTTGCTTCAAATTCTAATCGATAGGAAAACTTGAAAATGTGATCAAGGGGAGATTTAAGCACTATTCCAACACCTTTACCATGCCTAGATGATGAACCATCGAAGTACATATATCAAACTTTATCCTTGAGATCCTTAATCTTGTCATCGGGAGGAATTATAAAATTAGACATGATGGCATAGTTCCCAATGTCAGATTGCTCTTTGATTATTTCTTTGTGAGGTCTCTTAGGATCTTCAACATGAAATTTTCTTTCGGGCTCTCTATTTAGTCTTACAAAACCATCACCCCTAGGAGAAGGAATCAAAGCATATGACCAATTCATTTGAATACTTCCTCCTAGATCAGAGGCCCACTTTCTGGATAACAGCATACCCCAGGCATCAGGCACATCCACAACAACAATATCCATGACAATCATGATGTCTGGGTAAACTGATAGATGAACTTGCAAATCTTTGATTAAACCATGCACCTCGATTTTCTTAGAATCCATGGCGCATGTTATAGTCGGGTCTAGAAACTCTCAAGTTAAGCTGTTCCATGACCCTTTTAGTCATTACACAAGCTGATGCACCAGAATCCAACATGCAATTATTCAATTTATATCCATTAACCAACAAGGTGATAAAGAAAGGTTGGTGATATTTTTTATCAGCCTCTAAGCTTTGCAAATATATGGGAGCATCATGATAGTCAACTTCTTGATTCTTTTGTTGAGAAATATTTATTTGAGGACCTTGGATAGCTTTTAGTAACTTATCTCTTTGGGAAGGGATTTTAGCAATCTCGGAGACAGGAACCCAGATTTTGGCATTGTTAAACCAACTTCCCAAATCGACATCAAATCCAGAGTTTAAACCAGGGTTAAAAGTTCGAGGGGGAATTTGATTCCCGCTTTGATCTTTATCCCTTCTCTGGTAGTCAAACCTTTGTCTCTAGCAATTTCCAAGATTTGCTCGGGAGAGGGTTTTTCACCATATAACCTAGCCAAAATATCATCTTCATTTTCAAGGTTATTTATACTAAAAGCCGATGAAGGATTCATAACATCACGACTATTTTCCTTGACCTCTATCCAATCACCCATAGGCAAAGGAAACTTGCTACCTACCACATTTATTTGATCACCTGTTCCAAACATTCCGTTATCTAAGATTCTTCTAACAATAGGGCAAGTGGCTTCTTCATGAAGAGCATCACAAACCCGACAATAAGGAGGAGCATTATCAACCAAATTAGTAAACGGATTAGGAGGTCTCTGCTCACTAGATTGACCCTTCTTTTGCCAATTGTTATTTCTGTTATTATTATTTCGAGGCTGGAACTTTGTGTTTGCGTTCTTTCCATTTGGACCAACCTATTCTGCAAAGCGGCTATTTCCTTAGTATGATTAATTTCCATGGTTTCAATATTTTGAAGCAATTTGAGAACAAGCTCACTTTCAGGTTCTTGAACTGCTTTTCCTTTAGGTTCTTTTAGTTTCGTAGCAGTCCTGTCGAAACCTGGGATCTCAGACTTCCCAGATGCTGCCTTGTCCTTTTCAAGTTCTATAGCTAAGGCTTGGCAATCCCTATAATCATTAAGTCTAGCACGCCTTAACTCATAAGATGGCTCAAGACTAAAGGCATCAATGTAAAAATCTCGAAGAGATTTGTCGGTAGGTTTATAGTCTTGAGGTAATTCTTTAATAATATCATTAAACCTTTTATTAAATTCTTCAGCAGTTTCATTCTCTCTCTTTTTGATTATGTTGATAGCTTTCACAAGGTGTCTTCCCTCTCGCTTATCTCCATACTTTTCTTTAAAGGCGTTAACAATCGATTGTAAGGAATCAAATGAATTTTGAGGCTTTTCTGTAAACCAATCTAGAGTGTCACCCTCCAAAGTTAGAACAAAAAGGGTCATTTTAACATCTTCATGATTAAAATCAGCGACCCTTGCGTATTTCCCCAACCATGAACTAAAAGCTTTCAGATGTGAATTGGCACTGATTGCGTTATCTCCCTGAAAGATAGGCAATTTATCCATTCCATGTTTTGGAATATCATTGGGATAACCCTGAATATTAGCAAAGTTACATGGGCCGAATATGTCCATGATTTCGTGCTCAACTGGACCAGTAAAAAGTAAATGGATATCAGAGGGGGCTTCTTGTTTGAGGTTAACAAGAAGTGTACGAGAAGAGAGTTTGTGTAATCGTACTCTGAGGGCCCTTTCAGGATCAGGAGCAGGATTGCACAGATTGCTTGGATGTCTTCTAGTATACACTCTTGAAGATAATATATGAAGTGGAGTCGCCACCCGGACAAGAAGTGAAACACGGAAAAGCTTGAAATGAAAGGACCAAGGACAGAAAAAACTCTATCCCCGGCAACGGCGCCAAAAAATGTTGTCGCACAAATTGTCACGACAACGTTTAGATCGGGGGTTATCACCCTGATCCCCGATCTCTCCGTTTAAGCCTGTCTCCCGCGGCTATGGGGGGTAGACCCTGTAGGGAAATGGATGACCAACTGTAAGCCAGTTGGGTTGGGAGACACGAAGGAACAAGCACTAAATTGATTTGTTAAATAAATAGACCAGTGCCTTATAAAGTTAATGTTTAAATGATTACTTACTAAATGCTGCAGAAAAGTAAACCATGTAGAGCAATCATTTATCATCAAATAGCTCGAACAGAGACTAACTTTTACCAAATGAGAGAAAATGCTTAAATGATACTCCAGCGATTAAAGCTTCGAAAGATGAAGTTCGATATAAAACCACGAAATTTTAAACGCTAACCATATATCACATTCATGATCATTCAAGCATGTTAAATCGCATAAAAATGATAAACATTAGTTTCACATCAAAATTTTAGCCTTAGCAGAAAAGATAAAACGTGATAAACCCCGAGCCAACACTGATTTTGGCAAAATATTTCCACAATATTTTTATGTTTTTTAGACAAAAATTTAAAACCTAATGAAACTTAAAAATCTAAATCTACTCTTTAAAAGAAAATAAAACTCCCCTTTTTATATTTTGTATTTTTTATGATTTTTTTTATTTCTATAATTTTAAAACAAAACTTAAAAAAAAAATCTAAACAAAAACTAACATCTAACATGCAAGAAAACAACGCATATTATAATATATACAAAGCTTTAAAATGGAAACTCTGAAACTTAAACTCTAAAGTAATTAAATCTAATCTAACAAAATCTAACTTTAACACTAACCACACTAACTATATCAAAAATTTTAAAAAAATCGATTTTTTTTTTTTTTTTTTTGATGTCAAAAAAAATAGTTCATAACAAATGAAACGTTTAAGAAATCGAATGAAACTTATTAAAAGCTATCCTATCTCTTAAACAAAATAAACTGTATCTTACCCACGCATATTTGTTTGAATGATTTCTGCGTTTGAGCAGATGCAGGCCCACGGAAGCTTTGGCGACGACAGCGAGGAGCAGCAGCGTGAGAGAGATAAGGCCTCACACAGGTTTGTAGGTTCCAGCAATGTTCAATGGCGGAATGCTCTTTGGCGACCACAGTAGGAAAACACTGAACTGTATTGAGACTGAAAAATTACCTGACGCCCACGAGAAACACGTGATTCTTACGCCCAACAATTTATGCATTGATCAGATGCATGCCAATGGAGATTTGACACAGGTGATGCATTTTTCAGGTGGATGCATGAACAACAAGTAGCGTATTAGATTATAGAAGTATACGTTGTTTCAAGCATCAATAGAGATTTGCGTGAGGGTGATTTCTTTGTTTTTTTTTTTGTTTTACTTGCTTGATGCGTTGCAGGTTTGGTCAACAGCTTGGACGGCAGGGGAATTGAAACATAGCGTATGAGAATAGCAGGTTGACAGAGGTAGAGACTGTGGGTTGGATCCGTTTGTAAAGCTGAGTAGAGAGAGATGGACAATTTCGGGATGCAAGGGTGAGAAATGAAACACACAGTGGCAAAACCCTTAATAGATTTTGAAGATAATTCTGCCTGACAAAACCCCAGGCAGTGGACACAATGAAAAATTGTTGCCAAATAAAACCCCTGGATTGCAAATTACAATTTGGATAAACCTTCGGAAATTGCCAGAAAACCCTGCAACCTGCAATGGAAAAACAAGCACCCGAAGAATATATGCAAATATTGAAGCTAAAACCGTGTAAACTGGTCCAAAATTACAAAATTATAGCTCTACAAAAGCCAGATTTGTCAGTTATCATCAATAATATTTTCAAAACTTCAGATTTGCTATGAAATGCTTTAGAAATCTCTCATGCAAATCAGAAAAACAAACTAAATGATAAAACCAGGATCGAAACTGGCTGGGCTCTGCAAGAAAATGCTTGCAGGAGTTGGCTGGTTTAGCCGAGAACTTCCCCAAACGCCCACTGGTTTTCTTCGATAAGGGTTTCCTGCACAGCTCACTTCAACCATCAATAAAGAGAGAAAAAGCAGTACTAGATCTCAAATGGAATGGAGATACCTGCCATTACTTCAGAAAAACTAATATCATTCAAACCCTAGCAAGTGAACAAGATACCTATGCTCAACAATACTCTTCAATAAGCTGTTACTAATGGCTGAAAATTAAAATATGCAGAAAATAAAATAGCTCACAACACTTCCAGAGAGTAACACCAACAAGATTTCAACCCCAAAGTCTTTCTTTATTAGCACCAGAAAAGTTTACAAGAGAGCTTCTTTAGCACAAGACTCACAGATCGAATGATCTCAAATGACCCCTAGGACCCTATTTAAAGGAAAAAATCCCAACGGCTAGTTCGAGTGATCCATGTCAAAATGATCTCGACCGTCGATGAGGATCAAGAGATCTCTTAATCTCATTCGTCGAATTTTGAATGCATTAAAAAGTTGAAATTCTGCATTTATTTACTCAAAATATTATTATTTTATTATTTTTTAAGTTTTTATTCTATTTTATTTTATCTCTATTTTATTTTTTAATATTTTATTTTATTTTTTTTTATTATTTTATTATTATTATTATTTTTTTTAAATTTTTACTTTTTTAGTTATCTTTTTATTTTTTATTTTTAAATGGATCCTCGAACCTATGCTTTGGAAAAATCAGCTAGGACCTAGGACTTAGGACTTATGAGGGGATTAAAATATTTTCTAACCCTCAAGACACTTTTACATCATGACTTTTACAACTTTACATCTCAAGGGGAAAAACCCATTTGACATAGACCCTCATAAACCACCCAGTTCTGCGACACAACTATAATCTAGCAGATTAACACACTAGGATTCTCCTAAGATTCTAGTGACAAAATTTATTCCCGCTTTGGGGTCAGGTTGAAGGAAAACTCTGCCTATCATGGATCGGTGAGACCAAAAACCTTCCGAAACGTAGATTATCACTAGAAAATTAGGTCCACCTAGGCAATTTACATACATGACTCAACTTTGCTAAAATTATTTACAATTCAAAATGCAGACTGGGTTTACAACTTAATATGATCAAGTGAGTGATGACTGTCGAATGGCACGGACATGTCGATCAAGCGCTATCCCTTTTGCGAAGAAAAGGGGGTGTACTACTATGGGTAGTTGACACGCAGTGGTCAACAGGTGATATTGGACATTCTACTCCGATCCCTAGAATTGGGGCATGAGATCTGAAATTGTCCTAGCCCTAAATTAGAGGGTTTTTGAAATCAACCATTTGAGTGAGGGTAGAGGTTGTATGAATAAGAATCATCTCCCAATAAGAAGGATTGTGAGTGTGAGGAGGTGGTAAAATGAGAGGATAGATTACAATGAGACATAGATAGGGAACAAATGGCATGAGAGGGTGAGGAAGAGGGTACAAGATGAGACAGAGGAGGAGCCCATAAAGATGAAGATAAGGGAAAACCATGAGAATTTTCTAATGAGAAAAATATATTACATTGTGAGAGAAAAACAAAGGAGGTAGTAGGTGTTGAGAAATCTAGGGAAGCTTAGTTGGGATTTATTTCAATCATGTTTCTCTTTTCATTGACAAGTATTTATGATATCATTTATCTTCTTATTCTTATGTGTTCATCATCAAATAAATGCCAATAGAAAGAAGATCACAAAGACAAGAAAGAACACCAGAGATAGGCTCCAAGCCAGGGCAAAACCCCTCTAAAGGGAAAACCCAAAAGAACTTGTCTTCTTATAGAAACAACTTCAAAGGAGACTTCCAAGACGTAAGATCCAAACTAATATTCTCTCCAAGATCAAGCCAACCACCAAACAAATCTTCTTCAATGTCAACATGACAATATCCTTCAAAGAAAAAGTTTCATTCTTCAAATAAGGTCTACAACCATCCTTTTTCAGACTTGTGGAAACCTTAAAGACCATAGGTTATTTGCATGTGTGGGCTGAACAAGACATACTCCCTTCCTTCGCTGGATTATTCCTTGGCTTTCAAGGCTCTTAGACTTATGTTTCTATCGCAGATCAAAATCAAGATATGTGTATTTGCATCTGCTCCCAAGAGGTCGAAATCCTCTTCTTTACATAGTCTTCGCATGGACAAGAAGGGCCTCTCTAGGATGACTTGAAAATGCTAGGCCGACTTGGCCTTGGAGGTTCTCTAAACTCTTTTAAATATAAAAATAATTTTTCTTTTCTTGTTACAATGCCCAATAGGGTTTTTTACATTATGACAAATGATTTTGATTCGAGGCACAAATCCTAGGGCACTTAATGTGTGCTTTGACCTATGACCAAATACATTGAGCATGAAACCCATGCTTTAATAATAATTTTTTTTCTTTTTACAAATATTTTTTTTTGACAAGTACAATAATAATTAATTATGAAGACCGATACTATTTGAAAATTGAGCATGAAACCCATGCTTTAATAACAATTTTTTCTTTGTTTTTACAAATTTTTTTTTTTTGACAAGTACGATAATAATTAATTATGAAGACTGATACTAGTTATATTCTTCAACACTCCCTCTTAACTAGGGAGGTATTCATAATTGACCAATGGTACAAGGACAATACTCACTTTGAAAAGTTCTTATAAGAAGAGTATCAACATACACAATGCTAGGGATACCCTAACTGCCAAGGTATCCAACACATCAAAGATCCAAGTGTCAATTACACCTTTTCAAGGATCCATCAAATTAAGGATCCAAGTGTCATTTCCAAGACACTAGTACAAGGCTCTCAGACACTGTCAGGGACTAAGGTGTCATCTAGGCAACATGCCACTATGGGTATCATCAGACTACAACCCTGGTATCAATATAGATACCATCCAAGATTCTATGCCCTGACACCAATGCTCAGGGATCCATGTATCTCAACAAGGTTAAAAACAACAATGGAGCTCCACATGACCAAGATACCCTCCCATAACTGGGATGCAGACATCATCAAGGAAAAACAACAACTGAGATCTCAATACTAACTAGGCCAAGATGTCCTCCCGAGTACCATCATACAGGCAGTTTTATGGTACTCATCTATCTGTCTCAACTAAAATAGAGATATCCATCAATCCAAGTATGCTTCCAAAATATACATACTTCTCAGGGAGAGATCAACACATCAACTACATGTTCAACTTTTTTTTTTTGTATTTAAGCTTTTGTGATCCATAATGAATTAAGCAAAGTCTTTTGGTAGAAATCACCTAAGATTTGCTCTTCATCTAGTCCTGATTATGAACCACACTTGTTGGTTCGAAATGCGTTGGCCAAAAATTTCTCTTATGTGATTTCTACCGAAAGACTTTGCTTAATACATGTTCAACTATTAGAACATCTAGTAGCTTCACGACCCTAACCACTATCAAACTTTCAGTATATATGTTCTTATATGCTAGCACTAAACTTTGGGGTCTTCAACCATTTTGATGCTACTTAGGTCATCACATAATCCAAACACATCTTGACAAAGGCTTACTTCTTCAACTTCTTCAACAACACCAAATTGAACTTCAACACTTCTTCAAAACATCTAGGCTTTTGTCACATCAATACCAACTATCAACAATGCCTTAGCTATTCTCTGATCTCATTCTTTCTTTTTCCAGCTCCCTCTCAACTTGGGAGATAAGTCCATCAACACCTTTATACTTTCAACTATACAAGCCCTTTTCTTTTGCATCATCATATTGTAAGATAACTTTGACCTTTTATTATTTAGCCCAAATCCTTTATCTCTTATGTTATCCTTTATTACCTTGGATTGCGTTTCCAAGTGAAGTACTTATGTTTCATAGGAAGTGATATGGTTAACAAATATCATGCAAATATAACCCATAATTCTAGGTGGTTGTCCACCACTTTTCTTGGAAAATTGTTGGGAGAGCTTATGCTACGATGACTGTAACAGATGTTGGAAATGGTCATTATGAGATTTATGTGGAAATTGTAACCATGTGCAGGAGAGATTTTAGCTACTAAGGAAACTTCATCACAACTAAGAAATCCAGGAGTCCCTAGCAAAGCGATTTCTTGGTTGACTTTTGCTGGAGGCTTGGAGGGATATGGGATAGCCTAAGGGATTACATGGTAGAGAAAGGGATCCCATTCCTTGGGTTGTGCAAGTTAAAGGGGAAGTAAAGTTAGTGGATTGGAATTGTTGTGAGTGTATCATGATTATAAGTTGTCGGGGAATGTAGGCTATGCGAGAGGAGTAGAGCTAACCATGGGCCAATTCATCCTTGTGGACTCATTGCCTTAGCTCGAGAGTGGCACTATTGTAGCCTTAGCTCAAGACTGGCACTATTGTAGAGACAATATGGACAAAAAAGAGCCTATGCTTGGGTGGAATGTTCTTTGCTTGTAGCAAGTTGGTGTTTAATTTTTGAAATAGAAGTATCTATTGCTTGCTTTTGGTTATGTTGAATTTAATGATGTTTATGTTATTCGTTGATGGTTGCTATGTTCAAATGAATAATTGTGCATCTTTAGCATGGAATGTTTAATTATATTTTCATAAGTTTCTTGCAATGTTGGATGCATCCATATGTTGAGAAATGTAATTAGTATCGGTCTTCATAATTGTTGTTTAATGTATTGGTCAAAAGAAAGAAAAATAAATTTTTTTGTAAGATCAAAAGGAAATTATTTTTATAGCCATGGGTTTCATGCTCAATTTATTTTATTTCTAGGTCTAAGCACCCATTGTGTGCTTCTAGGGTTTGTGTCATGAGTCACTGTCCTTGTCATTATGTTCTAGACCATTCTTGGGCTTATTATGTCAAAGAGATAAAATTTATTTTATGTAATTTGGTCAATTATGGCTCCTCCAACAAGTCGGCCTCATAAAGGGAATTCAACCACACAAAAAGATTGTATATTAGCATTGCATTTGACCTATTTGAGCATCCAACCAAGAAGAGTTCGATCTGCGATTGAAAGGGAGTGCGAAGGCATGAAAAAAAGGTGACAAAAGCTTGAAGAAGGAGAAGAAACCTTAACGAAGGAAGGAGGAATCCTAACGAAGGAAAGGAGCTCATTTTCTCTTGTTTCTGGCTCACATGTGCAAAATTCTGGGTTGCAGGAAGGGGCCGTAATTGCAGGTCTGTAGTACAGGCCAAAATCTTGAAGTAGGAGGTCGAAATCTATGATTGATGCAATATTGAAGAAGGTTGACTCTTGTTGACTAGAAGTTGATCTTTGCCATCTTGGAAGGACTATCTTGGGAGGATGACTTGGTCGATTAGAGGGAGTCTTTGTCTTGGTCAAAGGTCTTGGTTGTCTCATTTGATTTGATTTTAAAGGAAGGGAAGAAATTTCTTGGGTTTTCCCCTAGAAGAGGGGTTTTGCCCTGATTGAGAGGCTACATCTTGTCTCCTTCTTGTTTTAATCTTCGTGCATTCATGTTTTGGTAGTTGCTTGATGATAAGAAGATAAAAGAAGACATAAAAGAAGTTAATAAGATTGCAAAGAAATCACAAGTAATTATCAAGATAAGAAAATCTTTCTACCTTTTTGATTTTCTAACACCATAAATATCATAGCTTGCTTGCAATGTTGGATGCATCCATATCATAGAAAGGAAAATATAATATGGGTATTAGAGTACAAAAGTGGAGAAATTGTAATTGCAAGAAGTACCCCATATCCTCAATAATAGTTGTCATAGGGTATTAGTTACATTACATAGTGATATTAGAGGTACTGGTTACAACATTAGGGCTATATGAGTTAAAATCTAGCTCACAAATGAAAACATTAAACATTGCTTGTGAAGTGTGTGACAAAATCCCTTAATGGAGATACATAAGAATGCAGGTTGTTGATGATGTATTTGATAGAATGCGTCATGGGTATACTGGGTAAGATTTGAAATTTGGAGGAAATTTCTTAGTTTTGGATGAAATCCATAGGATAGTGTGGGAAATAAGGTTGAATTTGGTTGTTATAGGGTTGAATTCAGCCAAGGAGGCAAACCTTGGAAAATTCATGGCAAATTCATGGAGAAAATTAGAAAAATATTGCATCATTGGTGAAAATTATAATTTTAGATGGGTACCAAAAGGATGGCGTGGATCGTATTAGAGACATGGAGCCATACCAATGACATGGACTAGTACGGTGATGTAGAGGCATTAGGGTGTTGCCAAGTAGAGTTAGGGTGTGTGTGTGGTCGCCACAAGGCAGAGTCCATGGTGGTGGAGCAATTAGGTTGGCAAGGTAGTTTCAGAGCTTCAAAAGTGGTATTGGAAACCATTTATACCTTGTATTGAAATTTAGTGGGTACATGTGTCATCTTGAGAATCATTTTGGAGGAAAGATTTGTTATTCATCAAGCATTTTTTTCCCTAGAATGAATTTCGATTGTTGGATCACAATGGATGTCCATTATTAGATATTTTTGGATGTAAATATTGCAATATTACTCTCGAAATCCTTGTTCAAAAATCAATCCCCACTGTTTAATCACATCCAATGATAACCACTGGATATTTTGGAGTACATATATATTGTTAACTGTCGATCACTTCTTGTTCCAAAATGAAATCTTTGCTGCTGGATCTTAGCTTGTTAGATTGGCCAATGATATCATACCATGTGGTGGATAAGGACAAAAGGGTGGAAGTGGCCCATGAATTTGATAGGAGTGGAGAGACGAAGAAGGAAATCCCACAACGAACTAACATTTTAGGTGAAGGACAAAGGAATATGAAATGGAGAACATGGGAGATGACATGTAGGATTTGATTGCCACATTAGCATGCCAGTGTCTTGCCACATTAGCAAGGATGCCACATCAAGAAGATAAAATTATGCTAAGAAAATGAAGTTTGGAGTCGAAATCTTGTTTTGGCCATAATAGGATCAAAAAAATTTAGAACTAGGTGAAATTTCAGGTGTGGCTTTGGACTGTGGAGGACCATAAAAGTGTGAGTGATAGTCGTTGGCCAATTTTGCACTAGAACTCCAAAAATCGTAGATTAATGGTTTCTAAAGAATAGGGTGGTACTCATTGACAATAGGTAAACTAAGTATGAAATTTGAGCAATGAGTAATAGGACTAGGTGCAAAGAAATCGAGTGGAGCTTTTGGAAAATTTGTAAAGGGTTTGGAGTGGAAGTACAAAAACAAATGAAAATCCACTATTTTGGAGACTCTGTGGGCATTTTAGGGATCTTTAGAGGAGGAAATGTTGATTTCTGGTAGCATCGGATGTGCTCTAAGTCTCAAATTTTGCAGAGAGGCTTGGGCACATGTATTTCAAAGAACTTAGAAAGCGTTTTGGGAAATTCCACCCAGAGACAGTTTTATTAAAATAATTAATTATTTTAATGGGACCCTAAGTCTAAACTTAGGAAATTAATGTTAATCAAGGTTGTCATTGATGTCAATATGGCATTGGCCGAGATGGCAAGTATTCTTGAGATGCCTGGTTCCAGATGATGATGAGGTACATGTTGAACAAACTCTTGTTTGATGAAGATGCCATCAATGAAAATGTCAAGCCACCAATGAAGAAATCTTAAGAAGTCCTAGAACTAACTATGATATTGCCGAGTGTCAATCATGTGCCTTTGAAGTATCTAATATACAAGCCCTTGATGACATATGGAGGACTACACTTGATGAAGGTCTTGATGTCATGGTTGGAGACTATATGATGACATTGAGGACCATTTGATGACATGCACAATGATTGGAGACATGACATGAAGGACTTGGAAATCACTGGATGGAAAATTGATGGATGCTGCACTATGACATATGGATGACATATTGCTGCACTATTATTGGATACATGATGCTACACTATCATGATGACATGGATGATATTGATGACATACATGATGAAGAGCTTGGAATCATAATAATAAAGGAGCCCTAATGACCTTGCTGTCCTAATCACCTTCAACACATAAATAAAAATAAAAATTCAAGGACAGTTACAAAGAAAAATAAATTTTGGCATCTTGGAGGCATCCTATCAACATGGATCCTACACCATCTTAAAGAGGATTTTTTCCTCTTTCTAATGAGCCCTTACTTGCCCTGAAACTCCCAACAGTTGATGAGATAATGATTTTTTAAGCTATGAAAAATATAATTATTTAATTTATTTATGAGCCGACCTACACCTTCGCCTATTCATGTCGGCTTACTTCAAGAGACATGTCTCTTCGTTGGAGGACAAACTAGTATATGTTGACGTCTGAACTTATCATTCTAGGCAGCAATTTGGTGTGCATTTCAGAGAACATTCTCAGTGAAAATCATAGGAATTCAGAGTGAGACAGCAAGGAGACCAAGGAGGATTTTTAATCACTGTTTGGGCATTTAAGATTTCTCCTATAAATTCGGATCTGCAGCTGTGAGTATTGTGTGTGGACAACATTGCCGAGGGTCAGATTTAGGACAGTCCTGAGGAAGTAAAGGCTCAAATCTGTTGAAGAATTTACCTCGGATCTGTATATATGCCACATACCTTGGACCTGTGGTGAATGAGGTATTGTGGGCAGTGGCTCCTGTTGTAGCCCAATGATTACCCTCAGTGCTGTTGCAGAGTTACACTATGACCATCTGTGGAGGACAGATCTCCAAGCTCAGACTTACAGCAATCTCAGAACCTGTGAACTAAGTTTTTATTGAGCTTGACTAGTTACCTCTCGAGAGCTCCGAAGTCTACCTGTGGCAGCCACCTGTGGAGACAAATTTGTGGAGATCTGAAGCACAGAATCACTAGCTTGGACATGTAGCTAAAAAAGCTCGGACCAGTGACTAGCGTTGTTTAGAACAGTTAAGTATTTGAACAGTGAAGTGTTAGGAGCTTTGGGCAGTGAAATATATGGAACTTTTGGAGAGTGATTACACTTCAGAATTGTGATTGTCTAACAGTGGAAAAACTCTTGAAGACCTTGGTTGAAGCTACAATATTGGAAGTGTATTGAAGGCAGTTGTAAGAGACCACTTAAAGCATCACTTAGAGCAGTGAAGACATATTGTTGGAGATTGAAATATCATTAATGCTAGTTGTAAAATCTTGAGCATCCATAGGAGACATTTGGAGATGCCTCTCGAGTAGTTCTGAAGCACACTTGAAGTAGAAAGATCTCGTTGTTGAAGAAACATAGTTAAAGCATGTTGAAGAAGTCTTATTGAAGATTTGGAAGAAGCCCTCTTGGAGATATTTGTTGGAGCAGTCCTAGAGTATACATCCTTGCTCTTGGAACTGACTTTGAAGAGTCTTGGAGTTTAATCTTGGAGACCATGATGCATAAACCATCATGAGGTGACTTGGAGAATCTGATTGGGTACCATGAAGGACAGCGTAGACACCTTCATGTGAAGAGATCAAGGTTGTCATTGATGATGTACCGTGGACACTATAGTGAAGACGAAGATTGACAGGGCTCATTGAAGAAAACATTGGGAGCCGTGAAGTATAACCAAATACATCTTGACAAAGTGAAGCTAAGGGTTGGAGCCCAAGAGGTTGGAGCCTCGGAAAAATAAGGTTGGTGCCTTGGAGGATAGGGTTGGAGCCCTAGAGGATCGAAGTCTTAAAGAAACTAGGTCAAAACCTGAACCAGATATAGGGTTGGAGCCCTTGAGGTTACTGCCTCAAAATTGACAAGGTTGGAGCCTTAGAAGTCCAAGTCGGTGCTTGGCAAATACAAGTTAGAGCCTGGGAGATTGAAGATCAGTGTCTTCATCTAGGGTTGGAGCCCTACATATATTGTACTTGATTTATTGAAGAAATTAATAAAAGCATTTATTCTTATTGTTTGTTGTGTTCTAATATAAGTGATCTAACTGGTAAAAGTAACAATTGAAAAGGAATACTGATTCACCCCCCCTCTTAGTATTTTTGCAACAATTAAAAGAATTAATGGGTATTAATCGAACTGTGGGTGTAACTTCTAGAAAAAGTTGAGGATCAAGCATAAATGATCTTAGCCATTGATTAGCTTCTAATATGGGTCATTGAATGTCAACAAGAAGATTATTTAAGGAGGCTTGAGGGTCATTTGGAAAATACATAGTGTTGATCAGTCAGATCGAATTGCTGAGCTAGAGAGCAGCGCAATGATTTCACGGTGATCACGCAGAGAGGGGAAGAGATAGTTTTGGTTGAAGAATCTTCTCCGGAGCCAAGAATACGCACCAGAGAGGCAAAGAAAGATGCAGAGGATGTTGATTGGGGGTAGCATTGGATGTGCTCTAGCCACGAAAATTGGTGGAGAGGCTAAAGCACATGAGATCTCCAATACGCATAAATGGTTTGGGTAGATTCTAAACAGTTTGGGAGATATTAAAATAAAATATTAATGTGAATTAATATAAAATTGTGTTAGAAGGGTCCAAAAGTCATGGATCAAGCTAGAGTTAATATTAGCCGTTGAGTAGGGACTTAATCTCGGACGTTGAATTGTCAACGAGAAAAGTATAAGAGGAGGCTTGAGGGTCACTTGGAGAATACACCGAGTTGATCAAGATTTCGATTTTCTGGGGCAGGGTTTGCTGAGGAAGTCGAAAGAGTGATCAGAGTTGCAATTGAGGGGCAGTGAATATTAAAGCAGAGAGGCAGAGATAGTACTAGGAGGATCAATGCAAAAGCCGAGAGAGAGGGACGTAGAGCTAGCCAGAGGTTCACACACAGCCAGCGAGGGCTCACGCAGAGGCAACCAGGAGCTGTGCAGTGCCTTACAGAGCCAGCGTGGGTGACATAGAGGCTCTAAAGGCTGATGCAGTGACTCCAGAGGTTGATGCAAGGTGAGCTAGGGTGATGTTGGGCAAACGCTGGGCCAGAAAGGGCTAATGCAGTCCCTAGAGGCTGATGTTGGGGTTTTCGTGGGGCAGATTGGAGCTGGGAACTATTGGAGTGTTTATCTGGGGTTTTAGCCAAAATATCTGTCTCTGTAGGAGAGGTACTATTGCCGAGATTATTCTTTGTTGGGTGAGCTGGTTTTGGCACCCAGATTGTATTCTGAAATTGCTTAATAATACAAATCCTCAAATAGCTGCATCGGTTTTCCCGCATTGGGTTTTTCCGAGGAGATTGGTCCAAAAACAATAGTGTCACTTGTGTGCTTGTTTTGTTTCCTTCAGTTGATGATCTGTAATGTGTTGAGCATGTACTTGTATTTTTTTTAGTGTTTACATGGTAAATAACTTGTTAATTAATCAGAACAAGTAGGCAAAAATAAATAAGAAAAGTACATTAAGGGTTTCTAACAGTTAGACTTAAAAATTCCAACAGAGGAGGCAACATAGTGCCCAGTGAGCGTGACGCAGAACCAGGAAGGGCTCATGCAGAGCAACGCAGTGCTTTCCAAGCAGAAGTCCGAGATTTTGTTAAGGGTTTGACGTTCTTAGCCGAGAGGGCTGAAGTTGAAGTCGTTGAGAGAAAATCGATCCAACAGAGAGGTGACACAGTGCCTCAAAGGCAGTGATGCAGGTCCACGCAGTGATTGCATAGGGGTAGCATAGAGGTAGCCGTGGACTCGTTGGTTCAGCTACCGGATCAACCGGGACTTGCAGTGTAGAGTGAGGTAATCTCACTAATTTCTTCTACCAAGTGATATTCTCTGTACTAGATTGCCAACAAGGCATCCAAAGTTTATATTCAGAAATAACTTCTACTTAATAATAAAAACCCTCAGATCTGCTGCATCAGTTTTTCCGCATTGGGTTTTTCCGGGGACAGTTGTCCAAAAACATTTGTGTGACTTGTATTGTATCTCTTTCTTGTTAAGTTTCTTGTTTCAACATATTATATTAAATCGTGAATGCTGCAATTGTATTTACGTCAATATTTACTGTAGAACACAATAAATAACTTTTATGGATTAACAAGTAGGAGAAGTAATATCAATTTGCTGTAGTGGAGATTCCAAGTTTAGGAATTTTCACATGGTATCAGAGTTGCATGTGAAACAATAAGAGCAGTGCTAGAGAACCCAGCGCTGACCAGAGAAGGAGATCGAATAGCTATAGGAGGCAGCAGTTCAAATTCCTAGAGGGATTGCACATTCCAAGCCAGGAGGGCTGAATTTTGAGGAAAGTCTCTCTCTAAGTGAGTTGACAGAGAGGAAGGGCTTCCAGATCAAAATTTTGTCGTGCCAAAGGGAGTAGCGCAGAGCCTCAACGCGAGGAAAGAGCTGGTGGGACACAATTTTTCTGCAGGAAGTTTGCTAGGCAGAAAATCTTCAGAAGAGAGAGGAGAAGCAAAGTGAGGGAATTTTTTCTTCAGCAGGCTTCCCGCCAAGAAGTTCGTTTTCTTATTGCCTGAGCAATATTAGTAAGAAATAGAGAGGAGTAGTTCAACATTTTCGTGGCAAAAATGGCAGCCATTGGACTGAGAGATTAGGACAGGTTTGATGGGGCATCCAACTATGTGATCTGGAAGGCAAGGATTTCGTGCCTTCTAGATGAGCATTTTCTTAAGGTCTATGTCAACACGTGGTGGCTGAGCCTGCAGATCCAGATCAGCTGAAGAGGTACAAGGGAGAAATAGCGAAGGCCAAGAGGATGATCCTTGATGGAGTAAAGCATCACGTGCTATGTCACATCGCTAGTAGAGGGACTGCTAAGGAGATATAGGATGCCTTGGCAACGTTGTATCAAGGATCTTCCGAGCAGCAGAAGATGTACTTAGAGAAGAAATTGAGATATGCACAGATGCAAACGGGGTAGCACATTGATTCGTTCCTCACGAAGCTTCAGGAGACCCGGGACAAGTTAGCAACTATGGGGTCTACACCTCAAGGTTTCGAGATGGTGAGACTGGTCCTAAACTCAGTCTTAGAAGAGTGGCAAGTCTTTGCCAGAGCATCCTGGGCGGGGCAGCTTTGCTAGACATGGATAGTATGTGGGTAGCTCTCAAGCAGGAAGAGCTGAGGAGAGATCTAGTCAAGTGTAAGCTTGATGGAAACAGTAGTAGTGGGTCGAAGCCTAAGGAGGAGGAAGAGAATGCAGCCATTGCATCCAAGGGGCAATAGGAGCAGCGAAGGCGGAAGAAGGATGTGTCAAAGATAAATGCTTCAGGTGTGCTGAAATGGATGACTACGCAACATAGTGTCCTCTCAGGAAGAAGGACAGATGAGAAGCATGATCTGAAGGCTGCACCCGCGAAGATTGAAGAGGTAAAGTCTGCCCTGATAGCTGAGATACCTCCAGGAGGGAGGTAGGTGATTTGGAGTTGTAGTTCGAAAGAGCTACAGATGGGCATGATCCTTGAGGAGCCCACCTCTCGGATCAATTCCTTGCTACTAGAGCCCATATCAGAAGTAGCAGGATGGACCAATATCAGTTGGTGTAGAGGAGCGTTGGAGCAACATATGCAGTGGCTAGAATGCCAAGTTTGAGCAGCATTGTGCAGAGTTGCAGCAGTGCATGGAGGCACAGTACAGTAGCAACAACAACGTAGTGGATTTAGAGGGATAGCGTGGGACTAGCATCAGTCAAATCTTCAGCATCAAGATGCATCTATGCTGAACACTAGTTCAGATTTTGGGATGTTTTTCAGTTGTAGTGTAGATGAAGTGTTAGTAGTGGCAGTGCTAGCAACAACACAGATGCAACACTTGAGAGGGCATTGTACTATGTAGTACAAATGTAGTGTTGACAGTGGCAGTGTCAACAACAGTATAGTTGCAGCAATAATGCAGTAGTTGGTGGACATCATGTCAGACATCAACAGTGCAAAGGACAATGTTATGAAGTCAGGGTAATGCTTCAGTGGGAGGCATTGCTAGAACACATTCCTCGCTAAGAGGGAGTGTTGATTTATGGTAGCATCGGATGTGCTCTAAGTCTCAAATTTTGCAAGGAGGCTTGGGCACATGTATTCCAAAGAACCCATAAAGCGTTTTAGGAAATTCCACCCGGAGACAATTTTATTAAAATAATTAATTATTTTTAATGGGACCTTAAGTCTAAACTTATGAAATTAAAATAATTATTGGGTATTAATCTAGCTATGGGTGTAACTTCTAGAAGAAGATGAGGATCAAGTAGAAATGATCTTAGCCATTGATTAGCTTCTAATCTGGGTGGTTGAATGTCAACGAAAAGATTATTTAAGGAGGCTTGAGGGTCATTTGGAAAATACACAGAGAGTTGATCAGTCAGATCGAATTGCTGAGTTAGAGAGCAACACAGTGATTTCATGGTGATCACGCAGAGAGGGGCAGAGATCGTTTTGGTTGGAGAATCTTCTCCGGAGCCAAGAATACATAGTAGAGAGGCAGAGAAAGATGTAGAGGAGGCAGCACAGTGCCTAGTGAGGGTGACACAAAGCCAGGAAGGGCTCACACACAACAGTGCAGTGCTTTCCAAGCAGAAGTCCGAGATTTTGTTGGGGGTTTGGCATTTTGAGCCGGGAGGGGTGAAGTCGAAGCTCTTGAGAGAAAATCGATCCAACGGAAGGTGACGCAGTAAAGCAGTGATGCAAGCCCACACAATGATTGCGTAGGGGCAGCGCAGAGGTAGCCGGGGACTCGTTGGTTCAACTGCTGGATCAGGCGAGACTTGCAGTGTAGAGTGAGTTAATCTCATTAATTTCTTCTACCGAGTGATATTCTTTGTACTGGATTTCCAGCAAGGCAGCCGGAGTTTATATTCATAAATAACTTTTGCTTAATAATAAAACCCTCAGATATGCTGCACTGATTTTCCCGCATTGGGTGTTTCCGAGGACAATTGTCCAAAAACAACTGTGTCACTTGTGTTGTATCTCTTTCTTGTTCAATTCCTTGTTTTGGCATATTATTTTAAATAGTGAATACTGCAATTGTATTTACTTCGATATTTACCATAGAGCACAATAAATAACTTATATGAATTAACAACTAGAAGTAACATCAATTTGCTACAGTAGGGATTCCAGGTTTAGGAATTTTCATAGTAAAGGGATTCGAGGTCACCAAACTAGAAAAATTATCTTACTTGACATTTGATCTCCTTATTAATCCAAGCAACTTCATCTTACTAAAGATTTTCCATCTTTTCTCTGCTTGGGACTTTTACTAGAAATTCCTAATTTAGAAAAAAAGAAAAAACAAAGAATAATGGTTGGCAATTTTAGATTAATGCAAAATTTGACAGGAGTACTAGATCAGCAATTTGAAAGTTGTAATGTACTAACAATCATGACTATTATTTGCTCTTGATATAAGAGTTTTCTTGATTCTCCATTATTTTTTTCTTTTGTTGGTAAAGGTTGACTTTTGAGGTTGATTGTAATAGTGTGAAAAGCACAAAATATGAACAAAAATATTGATTTCAAAGAGCAATAACTTTTAGCTCTAAACTTAGATTGGGGCATGCGTTCAATCATTGAAGAATAACTCAAAGGACAATATCTATGAAGGCTTAGAATTTGGACAAGTGCCTTATATTTCTTTAGAAATTGAGAATAAGGAGGACTTGTAGCCTTAATTGATAAAAAAATTGACAATATTTATAGTTTCTAGAATTTGAAAGAAATGCCACAGACTTGGAAATTGAAGTGTATCTAATAGTTTTATTTATATGCACACTTCTCGTATAACTTGTATTATAATCATGACAAGTAAAGCTCATAATTAAACTACAACATTGAGGAGGATACATGGAATATGCACATATATTACATTCACTTAGAAGAAGTTGAGGGCCTAAAAATTAGCATGGGAAATGAAGAGATAGAGTCTAATTCAGTTGGAGATAGAATGGAGCCATTAGAGTTGGTAGAAATCATGAGGAGTTTCAAGATGGAGGTGAAAGCTATAGAGCTAATGATGAGAGGCTTAAAAGCACATGAGCAACAAAATTATATAAACGTTTATTTTCTATAGAGTTTAAATCAATTGCAGAGGAAAATAAAAAATGGATCAAGTTCAAGGCATGAAGAAGTAGGTAGATCTCATGTAAGGAGGGATAGCTAAAGAAGACCCAAAAACTCAAGAAGTGCTACCAAAATTCAAAGACATCATTTCTTAATAACACATTTATCCAAGAAGTCATACACATCAAAATAATGCAACTACAACATAGAGGCATCTCCATTTAGACATCAAAGAATAAGAGATGAACAAGATGATGTGCAAGGATAACTTAGGAATACTTAGTCACCAACTTTTGACGGTGAAAAATAATAGGGAGGGCATGATGAAGCTTGGTTTCTAGGGATAAGTAAGTATTTCCAAATGCTACTCATCTAATCTAGAAGCCCAGATTTCCATATATCATCTACAAGGAAAAGCTTCAATGTGGTGGGTCCAACTAAAGTAAGTTAAGCACATCAATGAGAAGATTGTTTGGAAAGAACTCAAGAAATATTTCTAGTAGCAACACATTTCAGAGCACTACTATGACAAGAAGATGTACGAGTTCTTTGAACTCAAGTTTGGATACGTAACCATGGAGGAATATGAGAGGAAGATTTTGGAGTTGAGATATGTGGGATTTATTAAGGAAGAAAAGGTGGAAGTACAAAGGTTCGTAAGTGGACTGCCATAATTTTACAAAGGCAATATCCAATTTGATGAACCTTATTTTTTTTCTCCCATGAGAAATGTCTTTGTATTCCATATGAGGAATATACATGTTTCAATCCTTGAGGGACTACTTAAACAACGAAGCTCAAAGTCGTTACGATAAATACTCATTATGAACTCAACATGTCACATGTGTGAATTGAACATGGGTGGGGAGGATAATAACATTTCTCCCCAACACCTAAGTTAATCCCAATTGACAAATGAACCTAAGACTTTGCAAAGGACCTTTATCAAGGAAAAGTACCTATATTATTAGATAAAAAATAAAGCAACTTTCCAAAAGTCTTGGTAGGATAAGAAGAAGGAGAAGGGAACCAATATTTCAGAAAAAGGAGAAGGGAACCAATCAAATCTTGGGGATGCGAAGGAGATCACTTGTTCGAGGCTTGTGTTGATAGGAGAGGTAGAATGGTGAGTATGCAAAAGGTACAGGCAGAAACTATAATGGAAGATATGACCAAAAACATCCTAATAATATATGCAACTGTGGAGAATCGATAAGTAAACCATCAATCAAATGTGATTGAAGTTGAAGGTAAGATTACAAATCAACCTATTGCAATTTTAACTGATTTTGGAGCAAGTAATAGTTACATTTTCCCCTAATTTAGTTGAATGATTGTATTTGAAGAGAAATAAGCTTGAGGACCCAATGGACAAATGAGTGTTAGATGTTAGCCTCCCATTCCCCTTGAAGCTAAGAGAGTGTTAGATGTATGCTTAGTAGCAAGTCTTATTTTTTCAAAGGTAGATACATTACTTGGGACAAAATTTTAGAGGAAGGGGGATCAATAAATTGAGAGAAGATTGAAGTTAGTAAAGAATATCCAACGCCTGAGAACACAACAGAGGCGAGGTCAATCATGGAGCTTGTTGGATATTATAGGAGATTCATAGAAGGGTTCTCTATGATTGCTTATCACATTACAAATGTAGGGAATGAAGTTTGAATGTTTACAAAAGTGTGATTTTTTTTTTCTTTCTTTATTTTATAGCTGCTAAAGGAATTTCTCATTGGTATATCCGTTATGAAGATTACTAACCCAAATGGAGATTTGATGGTGTGTTCAAGCAAAAGAGGGCCTTGGAGGAGTCCTCACTCGACGCGGAGACCTAATTTTTTGAGTCCAAAATGCTCAAGGAGCACGAGAAGAATTATGCCACATGACTTGGAGCTCGCTGCCATAGGGCATGCATTGAAAATGTGGAGGCATTGCTTAACGGGGAGAAAATTTGAATAGAGGACAATTTATAATGGTTTGAAATATTTGTTCAAACAATATACTTTAAATGCCATGGAAACATGATTGCTAGAATTTATGGGTATGCTTTTTATACTAAACATATTAAATGAAAATAGAACAATGTTGCTAATTCATTTAACGGAAGAGTACATGCAATGCATGCTACAACTATTAGCATGTGTCAGCTAGATTTAAAGAACAAAATTTCAAAAACTATTATCATATGAGCATTACCTACATGTAAAATAAGGATTACAAGAAGAAATGGTACAATAGAAATATAAAGAGTACACCTGAAAGAAGATGGAATTCTTATGCATGAAATAAAGTGTATGTTCCTAATTATTAGGAATTATGGAAGATGACGTTAAAAGAAATACATAATGTTCCATATGCTAGAAATCATGGTTACTAGAAGATAATTACAACAATAAGGAGTCACTGCTTTTGGCCAAGAGTAAAAAACAATGTCACTGATTATATAGTTAGGTGTATTTAATGGCAAACAATATATGTTGAGCATAGATATCTAATAGTTTTTCTACATTCATTTCAAATTTTGAAGTGCAAATCGAAAGTGGTAACCATAGATTTTATTAGTAAGTTTCCCAAGACAAGAAGGATACATGAATCCATATTGGAAGTGGTGGATAAAAATGGCAAAATATTCTCACGTCATTCTGGTTAAATTGAGTCATATGGTAACTAATATTGCAGATATTTATATGAAGGGATTGGTAGGTTGCATGGAGCATATAAAGCAATTGCCTTATATAGAAATCTGAAGTTTACTTCAAACTTTTGGAAGAGATTGTTCAAAGGTTTTAGGATAAACACGATTTTTAGTACAACCTGTTATCCACAATTAGGTGGCCAAATAGAGAGAGTCAATCAAATGATTGAAGACATGTTGAGAATGCATGTGATTGTAAGAGTTCATTTGAAGCTCTATATGGTGGAGAATGCAATACTCCGATTAGTTGGAACAATCCAACTGACAAAGTAATACTTGGGCCATAGTTACTCAAGGAAATGGAATCACAAATTATTAATATTAAGTAGAAGTTGAAGGAAGCATAGGGCAAACAAAAGAGTTATGCAAAGCAGGGTAGGATACAAAGGGAATTTATAAATTAGGGAGCATGTATTCTTGAAAGTGAAGGTAGAGAACAATACTTTGAAGTTGGGAAGTTGCATCAAGCTAGCGGCCACATTATGTGGTTCATTCATGATATTAGATAAAATTGGAGTTGTTACCTACCAAAAAGTGGGTGACCCCCAGGAGAAACTTTTCTCCTATTTATCACTTCCAACCGACAGCCAACAACCCATGACAACCACCTTGTAGCTGATGTGATGTGCCATTCATATCTCCGGCACTTGCATTCGTCATGTGTTTCCTCATCCATTTTCCAAGAGCACATGTTGGAAGGTGGGATTATGCTCAAAATGTACTTTATTCATTTTGCAGTCGAGTGCCTATGCTTGCTTGTATTTGGGCATTTTGATATGGACAATGGGGTAACTTGGAAGAAAGAAGGGTCTTGGCTATAATCTTGTTCCCTCACCTTACATGGGGGGTTAATTTTCAATCCTAGTCCAGTGGGAGCTCTCCTATTGGCCCAATGGGTATAGGAGGGGCACTACTTGGGACACCATGATTGAGATAACATAGCCTCATCTCTTGTTATTCCATACTTACCACTTTCAATCTTACATTATAAACCCCTATTCCACCTCCCTTTTTCGAGTTCAACTGACCATTGGTTCACTAGGATTTGGCACCCATACATCCTCACACCTGAGTAGGGCATGTAATCATACCTTGGGAAGTTGATACAACTAAAAGAAACAGAAAGAACATGTGATGGCCACAAGAAAAAAAAGGAAAAATCAAAATGCAAAAAGAGGGTCGAGACATACAAGTTAGCACGTGGGCAAAAGCTAAGCATGAGCTCTATGTCACTCATATGGCCATCACCTAATTCCTAGGCCAATGTTGCCCAATCTCATAGAAGACAAGGAACCCTTGCATGTTGCAACCCTTGATTGGTGATGAAATGGCCCATTCTAAAGGGGGTAATCACTGTTATACATTATACAAAGCAAACTCTCTTTCTTTGTGCTATGAGCAATAATACAAAGAAGAATCAAGAAAAAATAAAAGGCATATTGAGGGGTGCAGAAACAAAGGCTGAGGTAACTCATGCATCCACAATTGCTCCCTCCTCACATCTATACACCTAAGATGAGGTATTCCATCATAGTGGGTCCTTTTGACCGTGGCACTTGGCCATGGAGTCTTTTCTCCTCTGTTCCATCATTATTCACATTGTCACCTATCAATTGTAGGGTGGACCAAGGACATGTCGCTTCCCCTTGGGGGGTAGAGAATACGTAATAAGAATGTTTATTAACCACTTCTACCTAAGGAGGTAACACCATTACATGGCTAAGGTTCCAATTTTGGAAGAGAAGCCTTATACAAAGTGTTAATTTGTCCATTTCTTTCAAGTTTGGTTCACTTAGATGCAATAATGATTAATGTACCTAATGGTGAAAGTTGCAACACTTGATATTGTGTGTAATTGATAGGTGGTTCCATTTGTAGGTCTAGGCAACTTAACTAGTGTCCAAGTCCTCCAGAGGGACATATTAACACTCACAGGTGATGCGTTGAGAGCCATGGGACTCCAAACAGTTGTAGAGCATCAATTATAGCCATGTGCACCTTCAACACCTACAACGTTCTTGTAGTTTGCTCCATATTATTTATGTGATGATGCACCTGGACCAACATGACCTAGCTGGCTTAACAATGTTCACATGGTTTGACAGTAAAAGCCTAAATGAGTGTTTGTTTCATGCCTTGAGACATGGGAATGTTAGCAACATCTTCAGTGCCCTCAATGTTGGAGCAGAATCAGACATTCACACCATGAGGAGACCTATGCGACCCAGTTTTGTGCCCCAAACCCACATTTGGGCTCCACAAGATTATTTTGATAGAGATTTAGGGGTCAACCCCTAGGTTATGATTTTAGAGGCCCTTTACACTTGTCATGGCACTCACTTTGGCTCACACATGTGGAGATATTTATGTTTTTATGAGAGCTATAAGGTCAGATTGTGACCTTTCTTGTAGTTTGCCCGCTATTTTATTATTGGGTTTGTAGGCTAAACTAGGCCTTAGTATGACACATATAAATTAGAGATCATGTCATTAAGATCTCTCATTGGAATTTCAACCTCCTTAGAGGAACTCACATGTGCTTTCTTATGGAATTTTGGAGATCTTTGATGCATTTTGATGTTTGGATCTCATTTAGAATATTCTTTGGAGCTATTCTTTGGTCTAATGGATGGAAAACTTGCATGTTATCTTGTAAGTGCTCTTAATTGTTGAATTATTTTTTGAATGTCTAATTTATGGAATAATTGAATCTAGTTTATGCAAAATTGTGCCCTAATTTATTGATGATCATTTTTCAATGCTATCTCAATGAATATTACATGCATTACTCATACATAGCATGTGATGAATTGTCCTAGTGGTGAACTCCTAGTAGCTCTCCCACAAAATTCCATTTTTCCATTGAGCGGGTAAATGTTAGATATTTGATTGCTAGGGCATCAAATTTCGGCCTCCTTAGGAACAATTTTGGCTAGTATTTATCATCATGGACTTAATATTCCC
Organism: Pinus taeda; assembly: GCA_000404065.3. Lineage (NCBI taxonomy): Eukaryota > Viridiplantae > Streptophyta > Pinopsida > Pinales > Pinaceae > Pinus > Pinus taeda. The sequence continues at coordinate 29,297 of APFE031074427.1, forward strand.
AAGGGACAAGGCACTGGTCAAAATTGTTCGTGATCATTCTCAATTTTTCTCCATACTTTCTCTATCTCAAATTCGGCTCTTTCAAGGCCAAGTTAGGAAACTAGGGCTTTGTGCGAATCCTTATGCGAGAGGAATTTTAGTGGTTGGAGAGCCTAAACATCAAGGGGATAATATTTGCCACAAAATTTATCCTTTTGGTGGGCATTCATTTCAATTTCATCCATGAATTTCCTTGCCCTAGTTGTTTTCCCAAGAGGGAAACCGTAGTTCTGGTTCCTTCATCTTAAGGGTTTCCTTGAAGGTTTCATGAGCCTTGGCATAGCTGGTATACATTGTAAGAAACCTTTTCCCGTAGCCTTGACCTTTGGTTGCTCCAACACTCGTCAAATTTATTAAGCCCTAGGTCTTGTGCCCTTATTTATAGGTTTCTTCATAGAAAACGATTTGCTTTCTTGTGAAGCCTTGAACCTAAATTATCTTTCTTGAAATGTTCCAAGTGAGATCATTTCATACATTAACTGTAGAATACCTATTATGAGTGATCTCTCTCCTATTGGGACTCCTTGCATCGGTTAAAATCCATAAAGAGCAAGGGGTTTTGGTTGTGGTGACAATGGCCATATTACCCATCACCAGTGGGTGACGCTAGAGGAGAAAAATTCTCCTAGATTTTTCTTCAACCGACAACCAAAAACTCCTTGCAAGCCACTTGATAGTTCTGATGTACTACTTTTTTCCTCCACCTAAGCCATCCATTGTGTACCCTCATTTGTCATGATCGTATGTTTGAAGGTGGGGATATCCAACCCTGTAGGTATGCTTTTTCATTATGTAATTGGGTGTTTACATTTGTTGGCATGGATTATTGGGCAACTTGGAAGAAGGAAGGGCTTTGACTGTACTCTTGTTCCCTTACCTCAACTGGGGGGTTAATCCTGTATCCTCGTGGTCCTATGGGATCTCCTTTATTAGCTACTAGCTTTAGGAGTGTCACTACATGGGAAACCTTGATTTTGGTTGCATGGTCCCGCTTCCTAACACCATATATCTCACTCCCCTCCGCTCATTAGAAGCCATTTTCACATTTTCCCTATCTCGATCCACATTTGTCTATTGGGTCCACAAGGTGTTAGCCTCCCATTCCCCTTGTCCACACCTTGGGTCGGGCCTGGAATGATGCCCCATAGGTTGATGTAGCTAAAAGAAAGATAAAAACATAATATGGCCACATACAATAGGAAATGTACCACAAAATGCAAAAGATGGCCATGACAATAAAATTTAGCACGTAGGAAAAAAACAAACATGGTCTTTAACACCTGTCATTATAGCCATCACCCTGGCTTCTAGGCCCCTTATGAGTGCCTCTTTCATCATCAACAAACCCATGAATGTCCCAACCCCTGGTGGGTGTTGAATTGCCCCATATTAAGGGGGGTGATCACTGTTATATCTTACACATCATGCTCTTATTCCCTCGAGCCTTGAGTAGTAAAATGAAGAAAAATCAATAAAAGGCAAAAGAAAAATGAATAAGGGTGGAAAAACAAAGGCTGGGGTAACTCATGTACCATGATTGCTCCCTCTTTACATTCATACACCAAAGGTGTGGGCCTCCTTCATCATAGCTACCCTTGTATCATGGCATGTGGCTTGGAGCCTTCCTTATGTCCCCACTTTGTTCCATCATTATTTCACATGCCACTTGCCATTTGAAGGGTGTAGCTTGGACTTGTCATTACCTTACAGGTTGAAACCACCCAATAAGGTCATTCATTAACCTCTATTGCCAAGGGAGGTAACACCGGTGCATGTATAAAGCCCCAAATTTGGAAGGGAAACCCACCATGAAGTGTCCACTTCGGCTCTTGATTAGCAAGCTTATTTACTCAATTGCACTAATGAATCATTGTATTGGAAGGTGAGAAAACACATTGGATCTTATATAGGATTGCAGGTGGGTTTTCATCTTGGACTTGGCCTCCCTATACAGGATCGAAGCCCTCTAGAGGATAACAATGGCATTTGTAGGGTGAGCGATGAGAGCCATGGGCCTCCATCCATGCAGAGCATTGATTTCCATACCATGAGCTTCTTCAACACCACCATTTGCTCGTGCCCCAGTTATTTAGAGATGATGATGCACTTGGACCATGTTGCCTAGTCGGCTAGACATTGCACCCGACACTTGGCAACTGATCCAAGCCTTAGAGGAGGTTATGTCTTTCCTAGGGAGACATGGGAGGGTATGTATCATCTTCTAGCCCTCATTGATGGAGCATTGAAATGATCTTGAGCCACTTGGAGACCCATAAGATCCATTTGGAGCCCACGAAACCCAAATAGGGGTTTGGAGATGTTTTGTAGCATATGGAAGGCATCCCCCTCTTCATCATCATTTTTGAGGCTCTCTCTCATTTTTAGCACATGAGGCCTCAACGCTACCCCTCTAGGCCTCCATGTCAGACTTGCGTGGGCTTAAGAAGGCTAATTCGATTTTTTTTTTTTGAGCCAACATGGTTGGCTTGTAATCGTGGGTGGGTTACTTGACATTTTAGGGATTGGAGGGGCTTTGACTTTCATAATTTGAACTCTTAGCTATTGTATAAATAGGAGAGAGCTAGTCTCTCCTTAGCATCATGACTTGGATTTTCAATATCTCTTCTTGAGAATTTCATACCTGCAATTTGTGGATGGATTTGGATGATTTAGATGCATTTTTATGTTTGGAAAATTTTTCTATCTCTCTTGGAGCTTCTTTTTTGCATTGTGATGGATGGATATATTCTTCATTGTCTTATAGGTTTTATTTAATGCTATATTTTTCATTTTGGTTAATGTCTAATGCATGGAATATTGTCTCATGATTGTTAATGTGCCATAATTGATAAAATATTGTCTAAACATTGAAGCTATTGCAAAATTTTGCATGTGTTACTCATAGATGATGAATGAATGAAATTCCTAGGGGATTCTTTGGATATGTATTATTGAAACTCCACTAAACATTGCCACCAAAGTATAAATATCTAGAAATGTTGTGTAGTTGATTCATTAGGGCTAACGAAATTGCTTCTAGGTCTCCTTAAAGAGCGAATTGCCTTATCGAGATTATCTTTGACTCCAATTCTCCCAATTGCTAGGCACTAGTCTTAAATCCTTGGTGATCACCCTAAACTTGAAAATTTATCTTTTCACCTTCTTTTCTTCGTCCCCTTAAGGATGAGGAGGCCTTTGTAGGGATTGGTGTGAAATCCATCAGAGGAGTGCGTTTTGAATTTTGTCTGGATAGTTTTTCTTCCTTAGTGTCTCCTCTAGTGATCCACAAGTTTTGGTGGAATTCCCACGACGAAATCTCCATAAATTTGATGCACTAGGTATCACTCCAAGAGGGAACCCTAGAAGCTAATCCTTCAACTTGGGAATTTTGTTGAAGGCATTTGCTTTGGTACTAGTTGGAGCAAATCATTAACTGCCTTTTCTTTTGTCTACCTTGACCTTGGATGAACTCATTTCTCACTAAATATCACAACCCTAGGTCTCGTGTAAGCTCTTTTCCAAGGGGTTTTTCATGGAAGGTCTTGATAGTTTCTCCCAAAGCTCATACTTTTGTTGGACCTTTTCATTGAATGAGCCACCTTCCCTCACTTCAAACCTCTCATATATATGCATCTATCACAAGTATCATTGGGCCTCCTCCTGTCGATGAAAATCCGAGAAGAGTATGGGACTTAGGCTGTGATGACAATGGGCCTTTGTCCTGAGTTGTTGTGTCCTCTAGATTTTGACTATTTACAAGGCTTGCTAGTTTGTGCAATAATAGGCCACTACCCCATTGTTGCTTCTTGGTCTAGTTTACACCTTTTAGGGTTTCCCTCTCCAAAGCTTGCTAGATTTTGTAGCAACATTGTTGGCGCCATTGCTGAGGAAGAAACGAGGCTACTTTCCCTTAAGATTCTAGCTTATTTGAAGAGGTGAATTTTTTGACGACAAGGTAAACCTCTTACGGTGACTCCATTGGAAGAACGAAACCCTTGTTCTTCATTGAACTTCAAAATTCAATGCTTGTAGGGTGACATAAGCATCTCTTGAAGGCAATATTTTAATTTACCCTGACGACTCCCATGTCATTAATATATAAGACTGAATGGTTGTCAGGAACTTTATGAATGGTTCCCTTCTTTGGATATCACATAGATCTTAGGCTACTCAAATGCCCTGGATATGAAGCTTATGCAGAATATGTCACAATTCAATGGCGATCCATTTTCGACAGTTGATCACATACAAAACTCATCAAGCATGCTTATGAGGTGAATGTGGCTCATCTAGACACCCTCATCAAGTTATCTATTATCTCTATTGGATATGAACATCATGGATGGCTTGATTCATGTAAGCTTGAAAGCATTCCATCCTTCATTGTGTTGATCAACAAATTCTTGAAGTATAAAGGGCCAAAGTTTGAAACTAATGAGGATGTTTGTCAAAGCTTGGAGACAACTCTCCAAAGGGAGGGCCTCATTAATCAAGATGAGGAGGCTGAAGAAGACCTTCACAATTTTATTGATGAGCAGAAAGGAGAGTCCTCCCTAGATCACCAAGATGAAAATATTGATGAAGATAATTTTGAGAACATCCATGGTGGGAAATATGAGTTTGTGGAAAGTGCAATTGAGGCTAACCCTACCTTTTTCAAGGATATTATTCTAATGATGTACTCTTTGAGGACCTTGGAGAAGTTGATCCCATCAATCCCTTGGAGGTTGTCATTGGGGATTACTTGCATATTGAAGAAGGGAAATGGGAGATCACTGGCCATCATTTTGACAAGAACTCTATCTATGATATTGATGATGATGCTAATGGGGACATTGTACTTCCTTGCCTTCCTTATGATCAACTCAATATTTTTGAGTCATTCTTAGAACCCCTTGCTGTCATGTTGCAACACAAGGGTTTTGAAAATAATAAGCCTATGATGGTTGCCCTTTTAAACATGACCCCTGTAGTGAGTAATCTAGTTATTATGATCTTCCATACCCGCCATCTCTTTCCCTCTATCCCACTCAACCTATCAACATCAAGAAGAGTTGCCTATCTAAGAAAGATCTTAAAGAAAAATTGTTGAGCTTGATCCTTGATTTCTCCATATTTAGGATAAAGGGAAAGATCCAAGGCGTGGGCCTGATTCATGCTCTTCTTTCCCCTATTCACATGATTTATGGTCAACTTGTTTTCCCATCTCCCACCCTTGTGACCTAGCATATGAGTGTCACAATTATTATGTTTATTCTTTGTTCAATATCGTGATTAATCATACGACTAGGAAGTACACTATTGATTTGATGATACGCTGGTTACATTGGCTATATGACTACCCTTAGCTCAATTCACATGTTATGCATGGTAGTGTAGGTGCATTTCATATTCATTTTGCATAGCTAATATCATCATATCACGTTCTCATGCTAGTTTATATTGCAGTAGATTAGACTTGCATTTATTTTTATGGAAAACATGGGCGATACCCTATGCCCATTGTGCATGCTCCCAAACAATTGTATTGCAATGTGCAAGTTACAGGTTTGCGAACTCAGGAGATTGTTCAATTTCTCATGAACTCTCTGTTCGAGTACATGGATCATACGCTCTATGGTGAGCTCATGCCCCAGTTGGAGCCAAATGTTACCAATCAAAAAGTGGGTGACCCTTAGGATTTTTTTCCCTCTTCATATCTTTCAACTGGCAGCCAACATCCCCTGACAACCACCTTGTAGCCGATGTGATGTGCCATTCATATCTCCACCACCTGCGTTAGTGATATGTTTCCTCGCCCATTTTTGAAGAACACATGTTGGAAAGTGAGATTTTGATCAAAAGGAACTTTATTCATTTTGTATTCGGGTTCTTATGCTTGTTTGTATTTGGGCATTTTGACATTGATTATGAGGTAACTTGGAAGATATAAGGGTCTTGTTCATAATCTTGTTCTATCACCTTAAATAGGGGGTGGATTTTCAATTCTTGTCTAGTGAGGCCTCCCCTAATGGCCCAATGGGTATTGGAGGGGCACTACTTGGGAAGCGATGATTGAGATTGCGTAGCCCCATCTTTCCCTATTCCATACTTACTCCTTTCCATCTTACATTATAAGCCCTTATTCATCTCCCTTCTTCAAGTTCAATTGATTATTGGTTCTATAAGATTTGGCATCCATACATCCTCATACCTAGGTAGGGCTTGGACTGTACCCTGGGAGGTTGGTGCAACGAAAAGAAACAGAAAGTGCATATGATGGCCACAAGAAAAACAAAGGAAAAATCAATATTCAAAAGACGGTTGGGACTTATAAATTAACATGTGGGTGAAAGCCAAGGATAAGCTTTACTTTACTCATATGGCCATCACCTGGTTCGTGGGCTAATGTTTCCCTATCTCATAGAAGACAAAGAACCCTTGCATGTCCCAATCCCTGATGGGCAATGAATTGCCCCATCCTAAAGGGGGTAATAATACAACATACAAAGTAAGCTCTCATTCCTTGAGCTACAAACATTAATACAAAGAAGAATCAATAAAAAGTAAAAGTCATATAAAAGGGTGGAAAAAAAAAGGTTGAGGTAACTAATGCATCCATGGTTGCTCCCTCCTCACATCTATACACCCATGATGAGGTATTCCATCATAACTGGTCCCTTTGACCTTGGCACTTGGCCATGAAATCTTTTCTCCTCTGTTCCATTATTATTCACATGGCACATATTAATTGAAGGGTGGACCAAGGACATGTCGCTTCCCCTTGGGGTTTGAGAACACCTAATATGATTGTTTATTAACCACTCCTACCTAGGGAGGTAACACCATTACATGACTAAGGCCACAATTTTGGAAGGGAACCCTTATATGAAGTGTTAATTTGCCCATTTCTTTCAAGCTCGGTTCACTTAGATGCAATAATGATTAATGTACCTAATGGTGAAAGTTGCAACACATGATATTGTGTGTAATTGGCAGGTGGTTTTATCAATAGGTCCGGGCAACCTAACTAGGGTTCAGGTCCTCCAAAGGGACATATTGACACTCATAGGTGATGCGTTGAGAACCATGGGACTCTTGACAATTATAGAGCATCACTTGTAGCCATGGGCACCTTCAACACCCACAATGTTCCTCTACTTTGTCCCATATCGTTTACGGGATGATGCATCTTGAACAACGTGCTCCAATTGACTTAGTAATGTTGACATTGTTTGGAAGTTGATCCAAGGCCCACATGAGGTTTGTCTCATGCCTTGAGACATGGGAGGGCTAGCAGCATCTTTAGTGCCCTCAATGTTGGAGCAAAATTATATATTCACACCACCATGAGACCCATGAGACCTATTTTTGTGCCTCAAACCCACAATTGGGGTCCACAAGATGATTTTCACAAAGATCTAGGGCCCAACCCCTAGATTATGATTTTTGAGGCCCTCTACACTTGTCATGGTGCTCGAAGCTTAACGCAGGCCCTAGAAGGGCAATCTACTAGCATGATTTCATCATTTCATTGACTTCAACACACGTGTGGAGATATTTGTGTAGTTATGAGAGTTATAAGATCGACTTGTGACATTGCTTGTAGTTTGCCCATTATTTCATTATTTGAGGGGCTTGTAGGCTAAAATAGGCCTTTGTAGGACACATATAAATTAGAGATCATGTCATTGAGATCTCTCATCATCACACTTTGGAATTTCAGCCTCCTTAGAGGAACATACACTTACTTTCTTATGGACTTTTGGAGATGTTTGGATGCATATTGATGTTTGGAGTTGATTTTGGATATTCTTTGGAACTATTCTTTGGTTGAATGGATGGAAACCAACATGATATCTTGTAACTACTCTTATGTCTTAAATTATTTCTTGAATGTCTAATGTATGGAATAATTAAATCTAGTTTATGCTAAATTGTGCCTAATTTGTTGAAGATCAATTTTTAGTGCTATGTAGATGAATGTTGCATGCATTACTCATACATAACATGTGATGAATTGTCCTAGTTGTGAACTCGTAGTTCTCCCATAAAATTCTATTTTTCCATTGAGCGAGTAAATGCTTGAAATTTGATTGTGAGGGCATCAAATTTCAACCTCCTTGGGAACAATTTTTCCTAATCTTTATCATCCTGGAATCCATATTCCCAAGGGACAAGGCACTGGGCCAAATTGTTGATGATCATCCTCATATTTTCTCCATATTGTCTCTCTATCAAATTTTGCCCTTTCAAGGCCAAGTTAGGAAACTAGGGGTTGGTGCAAATCCCTAGGCAAGAGGAATTTTAGTGCTTGGAGAGCCTAAACATCAAAGGGATAGGATTTGCCACAAAATCTATCCCTTATGGTGGGCATCCACTTCAATTTCATCCATAAATTTCCCTGCCCTGGTTGTTTGCCGAAGAGGGAAACCCTAGTTCTCCTTCCTTCAACTTAAGGGCTTCCTGAAGGTTTCATGAGCCTTGGCATAATTGGTATACACTGTAAGAAACCATTTCCCCTAGCCTTGATCTTTAGTTGCTCCAACACTCGTCGAATTTATCAAGCCCCATGTCTTGTGCCCTTATTTCTAGGTCTCTTCATAGAAAGCGAATTGCTTCCTTGTGAAGCCTTAAACCTAAATTGTGTCTTTCTTGAAGTGTTCCTACTGAGATCATTTCATACATTAACTTTAGAATACCGATTATAAGTGATCTCTCTCCTACCAGGACTCCTCCCATGTTAATTTGGCAGCTTAGGGACAAATTGCCTCCTTTGGACAACCTTCCTCATCAAGAAAGACCCCTCCTAGCCCTTGGAAGGATTTAATTTGGTCAAGGAAAAATATTATTTTTAATGAAAAACCACAAGTGCACAAAATTTTAGGTCGGCCTAAAGTCATAATTGGGTCTCAAAGAAGCATGTAAATACACCTCAATGGCACCTCATTTGGACATCACATCAACACTTCTTCTCTCTCTCTCCGCTTGTGATTGGTTTGTACAGGTCTTAAACAAGGTAACTGAGCTCACACATGCGAAGGGGAAAAGGGCAAATCTGAAATTTGCTTTGACTTTTTTGCTTGGAGAATTTGATTAGTCATTGACCAAGTTTGACTTGGCATTTTGATGTGGTTTGACATACAAAAATTCAATTTTTGGAGGCCGAATTTTTATGTGGAGGAACTGAGATTTTGTGGGCTACTTTGGCTGTTGCTCACTGTTGACTTTGACCACAAAAATATGAAGTTGATCGTGGGGTTTTCTCTCTCCTTTGACCAATTTGTTTGGAACTGTTTTGGCTGAGGTTTGACTAGCAAGGAAAGCCAAATATTTTGATTGCTGGCCGAGCTCTTTTGGAGGAAGTTTGATCGTTGAATTGTGGACAAGTTAGGGCATCTTTGACTACTATTGACTGTGACAGAATTACAGATTTTGACTTGTTGACTAGACTTTACTTTGAGGCTCATCCTTTGGATATTGGTTGGTTGATCTTTTGGATAGTCAAAGAAATGACTTTGACTATTGATTGATGAATTGGAACATTGTGATCTTTGTTTTGAACATTTGATGACAATCTAATAGAAGAAGAATTTGAAAGGGTTTTCCCCCTTGTGGGGTTTTCCCCTAGTCTTTGACCAAATCTTGCGTCTTGTTGTTGATCTTGGTTGCATTCTATTGTTCATTGCATTTATTGTTCTATCTACAATTGTTATTTGTCATTGAAAGATCAATTGTGTTTAAAAGTGATTACTAACTAGAAAAGAATTGAGTTAAGTTATTGTACTAAGCACAAAACAATGGAAAGTTAATATCCCATCGGTGAAAATCTATAAAGAGAAGGGGGTTTTGGCTATGGTGACAGTGGGCCACTACCCCATTGTTGCTTCTTGGTCTAGTTTACACCTTGTAGGGTTTCCCTCTCCAAGGCCTGCTATATTTTGTGGCAACAAGGCCAATTGCATACATGCTTGCATTTTTTGCTTTCATGAAAGTGCATAATGTATTTCATGTGTCATTATTGACAAGGTTTGTGTATGATCATAACCATGTCATTGAATGGATTCAATTCAAGTGGAGCTTAAATGAGACTTCCATGTATGTATGAAGGAGAATTCCATGTACAATCAATGCATATACTAGACAGGATGGTCATGGTTGCTCCACAATAGAGTGAAGGGTAGGTGAAGATCTAGTGGATCTATTACATTCTTGAAAAAGTGACATGGGAGATGGAAGATGCATTGTGAGAGGAATACCTTCATTTGTTTTGAAAATTTTAGTGTAAATAGTATTCTTATGTGTGCTTGATGATATGATCTGACAAAAATGTAAAATTTAGGGTAAGGGGAATCTTACATCCTAATTTTGATCCCTAGATTAACATTGTATACTTATGTAAATGATGCATTGTTGAGGGTTGAGGAATATAATTTATAAATATTGTACATCAAAATAAAAAATCATTGATGGTTGCAAATAGAGAGGGACAAAACAAAGGGGGGTTATGATTTTACAAGAGAGGAATGAAAGGGAGCTTAGGGTTCAAAGGGAGGGGTGTGTGTAAAGTAAAAATATGATATTTTATTATTTAGCTCAAATCCTTATATTATTCTATGTCATTTGTCTCATATATTATCCTTTATTACCTTAGAGCGAGTCGCTAAGTGAAGTATGTAGGCTTGTTAGGAAGCCACATAATTAATTGATATCAGATAATATGACCCATGATTTTTGGTGGTTCATCATTATTCTGGAATTTGTTTGGGAGAGCTTATGTTCCTGTGATTGTAACAAAATGTTGGAAATGGTTGTTATAAGAATTATCTGGAAATTGTTGTTGATTTTCTGTAAGATGCACAGTAGAAGCCAATTTTCTAGTATGATAATTACTACCTAATGATCTTCAAATAATTTATTTCACGCCACTGATATCATTGAGCAATTATACACAAAAATTCTCAACAGTAAATGTAACATAAACAATAAAGATCAAAGAAAGAGAACCGTGCACACTAGAGACAATATTTTTACCCTAGGAAACCCAACCTTGGGAGAAAACCCATAAACTTGTCTTCTAGGAGAAATTACTCTTCAACAAGGTTTACAAATCTAATTTTTCTAGAAATCCGTGCCAAAATCTAAGTCAAAATATACTACCAAACCTGGTTAAAATCAACAACAAGATAACATTTGTCAAAACTAGTCAAACCGGTAAACTATGGTCAAATTCGGCCTTAGGATTCCTGTGGTCTGTGGCTCCCTAATTCGACACCCTTCAACTTGGTTGCGACTCCTTGCTGACCTTAGAAAGATGAAGAAAAGCTCACTTGTTTGGTGATAAAAATGAAATGTCACATGATATATTTATACTCGTTGAATGGTCTAAAATAAGCCAAAGGACACACCCCTTCACATGGCTGTGCTGACTTACACTCCAAAAAAAAAAAAAAATTTATTTTAATTTTCTTCAACACTGTTGGAAATCGTGACGTTTTTCAATTTTATCTTAGATTTCCATTACATTATAATCACTTGTGAATTTATCAACATTATTATTATTATGTTTTCTTTCTTCATCAAGCAATTACCATAAAACATGAAGATAAAAGAAGACAAAGCACAAGATATATGCTCTAAGCTAGGGTCCAAGGGGAAAACCCAAAAATTATCTTCTTATAGAACTAGACCAAATGAGATATCCAAGACCCATAACTACAAAAATTCCCACCCTTAGATGCCAAGTTAAATCTTCCTTCCTTCCAATAGATTTATCAACAAGAGATCACCAATAAGAGATGTACCTTCCACAAATCCTATCTCCAAGAAGAAATCAGACTTCGGCCTCCTCATCTTCTCTATCTAATCTATATGATATTTTAGATTAAAAAACTCTTCAAATGTGTGTCCAAATGAACTCCACCCACCCTCTATTTATACAATTCAGAGGAGTGTGAATATACATGTCCATTGGGGCAAGCCCGACTTGACATGTAGGTCGACTTGGCATCTAGAGGGGTTTTTGTCCCAAAATTTACATTTATGATTTTTTTTTTCTTTTTCTTTTACAATAGGTCCAATATAGGACTTTGACTCTTTGACTAAAAAACCTAGCAGCAAGAAGAACATGCTTATCTAGAAAGAAATAATAATAATTTTTTCCTTTCTTTTCTTTTTCTTTTTACATAAAATACATAATGGTACAAATTATGAAGACCAAAACTAGTTACATTCTCCAACACTCCTTCTTAACTAGGGAGATATTCTTAATTTGTACACCTGGTACATGGATACTTTCAAATAAATATATTCTTGTAAGAACAGTTGGATTGGTAAGCCATCTTTCAGCATCAATATCATATCATTATAACTAACATTGCCAACATAGGAAGGCCTTGACTAATAATCTCTATCTCTCCATAAGATCAAAGCACAATGCTCGGAGGCTTTACGTGGGACACCACACTACCTCTCAAGGCACATACCCCATACAGATGTTCACAAGGTATGTCCTTCTAGGACTATTCTTGTCTTGGGTTCCCAATCGTCAAAGAATATCGGTCCTCTTTGACCACTCTTGTGTTGGATACACTATGTAATCCTCAAAGAGTGTCTGTCCATGAGACCACTTCCCTATCTTGGATTCCAAATCCTCAAGGAATACCAGTCTCAAATTCTTACCCAATCCTTTGGACCCCATTCTCTCTCCATGGCCTTCATTAGACGTACAACTATTAGTGTTGGCCTAGTGCATGACACATGAAGTAGAGAACTATGCCCATAATCACTCCCTCTCAACCTTGGAGGATATACTGATTCCCCCACACACAAAGGGAATATATACAAGCTCCCTCTCAACTAGGGAGATGTGTCCAACATCAACTACCTGTTCTTTTGTGGAGATCATGGTAGTAGCTATAGGGGCTCCTCCTTTATCATCATATCATGTGTGAAGTTCGACCTTTCTGAACATCATGGAGCCATCCTCTTTCACAACTTATCATTAAGACATGGTACATACCATCACTTTCCATGTCATCAATCATCAACTATATCTTCTTAGTGTAGAGCTTATCATACCTCCCATGGAACATTAGGAAAGTCATCTTCATTGTATGAACTTGAACTTCAGGTTATCTCTTCAAACTGCTACCTTTCAATCCCAAGATGATGTAAACATCTTGACTACATGATCGCCAAATCCATATAGTTGAACTTGCCTCAACAGTCATCATGTATTCCTACAATATCCTTCCAGGTAGCAAAACAATATGTTAACCAGATAACCAATGAAAAATATTAACATCTGACTTACTTTATCATGACAACCTTCTCATCAAAGCATCAATTTACTTGAGTTCTTCGAGATCAACATCCCTTCACATGATCAACCTCCACATGCATCTTTCTTCATGCATTTTATTTTATTTAGAGTGCCCATTGATTGAGCTTGATTACCAAGCTATAATATCTTCCTTCTTTTCTTCTGGAGACTATACTTGATATTGATCAACATTGTTATATTTATGCCATGCAACCAAAGTATGTCTTCTTTCGGACATCATGCATCCATGTGGAAAGCTTACCTAGCACATTTTATGTCCAACTCTTTGCAAGATTCTTATAGATATGAACCTTTTCCTGAAGAGTTACTTACAATATGCATACCTTTGTTTTTCATAGAATCATCTAGCCATCCCTTCTAAATGAGCTTGCTTCTTGAACTTGGAACTTTGACCATTTGCATTCCTTCATCCTTCAAGAGTATTGTTTCATACTAGATGGAGTATATACCAATCATAATGCTACTACTAAAAATCTTCCAAAATGATGATTCTTATAGGATCTTTATGATCCTCCTTTGCAAAATGACCCCCTCTAACATGATGTTAGAAAATGCTTGGATGAACAATAATATTCAATATGGTCCCAATTTTCTCAATCTTGAGAGCTAGATGATTAAGCGACTTGATAATGTAGACTCCAATTTTACTATCATAATGCCATGCTTTATCTTCATATCATCAATGTGTTCCTATGAACACATCATGTCATCAGGGTCCTTACAATTCCCTCTTTCCATCATGCTCAAGAAGTCATTAACAAGGACTCCTTTCTTTTGCCATCCTTCTCATCTTGCTTCCTTCATTATGTACTTGCAATATTCACTGACAAGTACAACCAAGCAAAATATACAAAAACAAGAGCATGATGTCAATCTTGTCAATCTAGGGTTTTTATGGTATCTTAGAGGGTGAACTCCTAGGTTTTTAAACACAAACCCTAAATTCCTTGATCTTATCCTTGAGAAGACTTTTAGTTTTAGAGTAAATATCAGCCCTAGGGCTTTGATGTCACATCCTAGGATTTATCCAAATTAACCCTTGCTAGGATTTACCATATTCCCTCGATTATTTGCAAACCCTAGATGTTTTAAAACAATGGCCACAATTAGAGTGCCTATAGAGGGAATAACCAAAAATAGGGTTAGGGTTTTTCATATCTTGTAGGATTTTCTATCCAAATCCCATCTATGGTTTACAAACCCTAAATACCAAAAACCTTCAGAATGTGAGACTTACAAACCCTAGATTTTTACACAAAGTATGCTGCAAAAACCCTGAAGTCTATTCAAACCCTCATTATCACAATCTTGACAAATCATACATATCTCTTACCATAGAGTTTGATATATCGACAAACCATTACCGACTTTGTATCTAACTTAATAGTCAAGCACATATCACTCTTATTACCTTTATTCTTGTGGCTATGGAGTAGAGACACAAATGACGATACGCCCTTGGCTTTCTCTCTAGCACTACTCACTGAGTGCATGCACACAATCTTTTCTCAACAACTTAGTCGAACATCGACTTTACCAATTGACAAGCATGTTCATGCATGTGTTAGCACTTGAGATTTCACCTAGGCTAAGATAGACAAACCTCAAAGCTACATCAAACCATTTCACCTCGTAGCTAGCCCTACGAGGTATGAGAAGGCTCTCTCGGGTCAAACTCGGTGGATTTTTCAATAGGATTAAGTTGACCAATTAGAAACACTGATTTTAGGCTAGTAAACTGATAAGGAGGGTTGATTTAAATTTTTTTGGGTTTTTGGTGGCAATTGGAGGGAGTGCAATTCAGGGTGCGGGGATTTAGCTCAGTTTTTGCAGGTGGTTATTTGGGGCAAGGTAGGAGTTTGTGTTGATGCCTTTAGCTGAGATGGATGATCAAGGAGGAAATAAGAGAAGCTAAAGAGGGTAAACAATGAATTTTAATCCTCTCTAGACAATGGAAAACATAAATATTAAACAAAATTGAAAGTTGAGCATGGCATGCATGAATTCAAACTTTATCACTTCTTTTGTTTAATTAGCAGCAATAGAATAAGAAATGAAACACATAAACACACTTACAATGACAAATAGGAAACACACCATCAACAAAATAATCCACAAGAATCCACAATGATGTCTGCAAAACCCTGGCTTTCCTTTTCCTCAAATTGCAGAGATACAAGTAAAATATACAATAGAGCTTCTCCCTCTAGAGTCCAACCATGAAAATGAGAAAGATAAGGCATAATATAGAAGGTCTAACTCCTTTCCCCACCTCTAGGGGTCGAGCTCAACTTCCTAGGAGCTGTTGCAATTAATTCTAAATCAGTCACTAGATAATAGGCCAGCTCAACAACTTGCCTCTAAAACTTAGGAAACCTATCCATGCATTAAATATTTACTATTTACATCAAAGAAGCTTGTAGAAGTGGTAAAGAAGAGTAAAAGTATCTAATGCCATGAAATTTACACAAGAATCCATCATTTACATGCCCAAATAGTCAACCAAGGTGAAAACAGTGATTTGCTGGCCGAACTGGTCAAAACTGACAAATTTGTCTGAGTGGTCGCGCCCCTGATCTTGACTGGTCGCGCCCCTTTGCAGTGCTGGTTGAGGGCCTTCCCGTTGTCCAAATCAGGTGCACGATAGCTCGTTGGAAAGGTCGGGAAGTCTAGTTTCCAACCCAACTGGAATTTCTGAATTTGGAGTTGATTTGACGCCTCAAAAATCAAATCTCCCAAGACTGCTTTCTGCAACTCAAAAAAGGGGCAGAAAGTCAAAATTTGACTGTATTTTGAGCTTTTGGGAGCCCAAATCTTCACAAAATTTGAAACCCTTCCATAGGAAAGTGTATCTTTGCATGACAAATCCAACCATGTAGAGTTTTCCCCGTTTTGATCTGCCCTCATGACTGGTCGCGTACGGGGTGAGATCATTCGAATGGCCAAAACCTGTAAAATTCCCAAAAATGCCAAAAATGCCTCAAAATTCTCAAAATCTCTTGGGTTTGCTGCTAGGAGGAAGATAATGAGTATCATGGTGAGTGAGAGAGGCCTCAGCCAAGATACAGAGTGGGTTGTTCTTCTTCTTCCTCTTGCGGACCTCGGACAACCTTCTTTGGAACATTTTCATTTTTGCCTTGCAAACATGCATCATCGTCCAATAATGGTTTTTCATGTTCCTTAGCAACTTGTTGTTCCGATTAGCCTTAGCCAACATCCCCTCTAAGTGTGTGTTCACTAGGATAAGCATGGATTCCCTCTCCTTAGGAAGCAAGTCACCGGGCCTCCTACGGTTAATGACTCGATCACTTCGAATCCTCCATAGCTCATCCAACTCTTTCTCATCCTCAAGATGTTTGTTTCGCTACTCCAAATATTTGATTATCCATTTTGCCATCAATAATTGTGTTTGCAGTGAATGAATCTCGGTGCTTTGCTCTCGGATGATATCCTTGAGCTCTGTGCTAGGAGAACCGGCATCAAGATCA
>APFE031074440.1:0-28055 GCA_000404065.3 Pinus taeda
ACGTCATCGCCGAAAAGCGCCAAAAGCGCTAAAAAATCCCAATTACGCATAAAACCATGCAAAGAGCCATTTATATGTCATTTTCACCACTCATTTCGGAGCGCTGTGCATGCTATTACGACGATTTTCCGCCAAACTCGCAATTCAACCGTTCGAGCTACCACCACCTGCAGATTCAAGTTGATTGCTTGCCATTGTACCAATTCAACGCCCTCAGAGCTGCAAAAACCAGGTATTTGCCCGCAGTCAACCTATTTCACCCCTATTTTTGCCATTTTTCTCCTAGTAACGTGCATAAAATCTCTGCAAGCTCCTCACAATTCAATTATCTACTTAAAAACTGCCTAATTCCCTGGTTGAGCCCCTGCTCTAACAAAACTCGTTAAAACCCGTGCCCTCCTGCAAAATTCACCATTAAAGAGTGACTGTAAAACCTAAGCCTGCCAACAGAAGTCCATACAACTGTGCATTAATCCCTTTACTAGAATTCCCTCTGCAAAACTCCAGCTACTTAGCTCAAAAACAGTCTGTTTCTCTCTGCAGATTGACCCACAGTTCATCAACCCAGTAAAAAGTCTTTTGAAACTCTAAAACTGGTCACTCCCAAAGACAATTCAGTTTGCAGTCTTCAGCCTTTTCACTAATCCTAAGCTCAAGTACTAATCTAGGAAAGGTTTCAACATGACCACTCCATCAGCTCTAGATGTAGCTCGTATCAATACACCCAACAAGGAGCTTGAAGCAATGCCTTTAGTCGATAGTGATTTCCTCATTCAAGATTTTGTGGGAGAGAGGAACCACCTGCAGACCTTCTGCTAGCTGAGGAATAGCCACTCAAACAACAGTGACATGTATGGCATCTGGGAGTCAAATCTTCCCATCTATTTCTTGCCTTCTATGAATATCTTTCCTGAAATCATTCACCTCTATGCTGAGAATTATGACCAAAGCCTTAGAGCTGTCAAGTCTCCATCTGGGAGCATACTCTTTTACATTACTCCTGATTCCATCAATCAAATGCTCAACTTCAAGCAAACCCAACTGCTCTTTCCTTTTTCCATAAAGCACCCGCTGGATGAAGGCTCCAAGCTCTCTAACATTGAGATTGCTACAATTGCCAAAACTTTTATGAGAGGAGACTGCCAACTTGCTGGGCCACCTCCTTTCTTGTATGCAAATTTCAATGAGGTAGGCAAGCTGCTTGTGGACATGATATCCTCTATGCTGGGTTTCTCCACAAATGAACATATTGATGAAACAGTGTTGGTCCTGTTGTCTGCATATAGCCTTGGGAAACCCCCTGCTATGAAATACAACTATGCCAAGTTCATTGCCAACAAAATACATGACCAACTATTAAATCTAGACAGGGAGGCAATATTTAAGTATTCATCATACATCTATCACCTGTTCATGTACTATCAGACAGATTGCTTCCAATTCCCTATCAAGAAGCTGGATTCACAGGGTGAGAGGAGGTCTATCATCTTCTGGTCTTCAGTTTTCCATCAAGTCCAGAACTCTCCTTATTCCTACTGTGAGTTCATTGACCAGTTTGTCTATCCAGTCACATGCCTCTTAAAAAGAACTCCTCTTGCCAGATTGTCAAATGACATGCAGAAAATATTACAGCTGTCCAAGAATTACAAAATAGGTGAATGGTATCTATACCAGAATCACACAGTCATCAGGATCTATGGTTGTGAGCTTTGTCCTTACAGGCTCCCAAGATATGCGCCTATGAGATTGTTTGCCTTGGAATACTATAGGCAACTCATCAATTCTGATCTTACACACTTTCATAGTGCCAAGAAGAAAGCCAACCTAAAATTCAGAGACCGTCTAGACCCCTTCATCATGAACAAGAAAGATGGTTGGCAAGAGGCTGATCAAATAATGGGGCAACAACTTAAACTGAAAAGGAGTTTCTGGTGGGTCCCTTATGACCCTAATGGCTTTATCAGTGCTAGAAGAGTCAAATATAGGCTATTAGCCTATAAGCATTGTCCATATCCACAAATTGAACATTTTGCCAACCAAGATGAATGGGTGCCTGGGACATTAGTTGAGGAATTTACTCAAGAAGAGACAATGGAGAAAACTGTAAAGGATTTAGAAAAAACTCTTGACTTGGATTCTTTTCAGCAGGTGACATTCAAGCTACCAATCCAAGTCGGAGAAGGCACATCCACTGCTACAGCTGCACAGACCATCCAGCAGGCATCTACAACAACAACAGCCACAGTAAAAGGAAAAGAAGTGATGGATGCACAACAGGAAACAGAGGCAGAATAGCCCAGCACTTCCAAAGATCAGATTCAAGGGCAAGCCCTTCCACAGCAAACTGAAACATCCCAAATTCCAGTCTTGCAAACTCCTCTCAATGAAGAGAGAGGTAGAAAATGGGATAGAGAGGAGCCCACACCTCCAAGTGGGTCAACACAGCAACCAGAGGCCAAGAGGCCAAGAATTGACCCTCAAACTGAAGAACACATCAGTGGAGAAAGGGTAGAAAGCCAAAGCAGAGAAAGAGAATCCAGCCAGCAAACTGCTACCAGCTCATTCCAGCAAGAACAAGCTATGCAGCAAAGTACAGAAGTGTCCTCTTCCAGGCAACAGGGCAAGCAACCAGCTGGTATCAAAGGAGCTTTTATGGAGATTAAGGAACAAAATGAACTCTTGAGAGTTCAACTTTATGATCAATTCTTAAAAACAACACCCTCCAAGCAACAAAGATTGATGGCAGCATATGATATCAAGGAGGATAAAATGATTTTGACTCATTTTAAGCCTAAGGGTCCAAAGCCCAAATCATCTGTAGACTACACAAAGACAAATCTAGAGGTCCTCTCCAAGGACATACATCCCATGGATCAAATAGAACTGCACAAGCAAACAGGGGAAATGGTGTATGCTACACTTGCAGACAGGGCCATGCTAGCCCATCAGTTAAAAGAGTCACTGAAAAATACAAATACACAGCTAGATTTGGAAAGGATGTCTTCCACTGCTAAGGATAACACAATAAAAACTTTGGAAGACATAATTATTGATTTAGGACATGATCCTAAAGATCCAAAGGGTATTAAGGCCCTTATGAAGAAAAAGGAGGATGACATTGCTGCACTTAGAAAGCAGGCAAAGCTGCCTGCAACCATTCACCCTCAAACAACAGAACTTGAACAGGAAAAGCAAGTTGATGAGACCATGGATCTGCTTCTTAAGATGAATCAGAGAATACTACAGATGGAAGCAGAATTGGAAAAGGCATTGCAAGACATGCAAGGGGAGTCAACCTCCCAACCCCCTCAGACATCTACAACTCTTGGCCCTGCTCCTCCTACACAAGCAGCAGCAGCCCCTCCTGCTATTCCAACACCTACAATAGCAACATCAACTACAAAAGCAACAACAGCAACAACAGCAGCACCAAAATAAAGTATGAGCATGGAGGACTTAATGAAAGCTGTCAAGGAACTTGAAGTTCAAGCGACATAAATTAATGAAGCCAAAGAAAGACTGGCCAAGCTAGCGGCCAGCTATGATAAGTCCAAAATGACAGTGGCAGAGTAGCAAAGGGAAATAAAAGCCTTAGAGACCAGAATGAAAGCCTTAGAAAAAGAACTGCTTCTGGGCAAAACTCTGGCTGAGATCAAGAAGATTGTATGGGCTAAAATTGGCCAATCAATTAATGACCAATGGAGGTCAATACAAGCAATATATGAGCAAATTGAATTAATAGGCATAGCTCATATTGAAATATAGAAGGCCAGAACAACACTGGGAATTATGCCTGAGCAGGCTAATAAGATGATACATTTCCTGAATACTCACACTAAGGAAGAATTTGCAGCACTGGATATACGCAGTTGAACAAACACTATCCTGACAGCCAAGAAAGTGCTAACCTTAAGGAATTTCACACAGACTCTAGAAAGGAAGTGTCAGGATATGCAAGTAGAAATAGATGATTTCATGGCAAAAATAACAGCATTGCAAGATAGAGGATTGCCCAGCCTAGTGACTGGTACTAGACAACTGCTATCATATGAGCAATACATCACCAGGATGAACAATTATGTTGAAAATCAGATTACAGCATCCACCAGCTCCACAGAAGAAGCAGGACCTCCCTCTGGGCAGTCTCTGTATGATAAACTGGAGAATTTATTTTTTATTGAGCATGAGATTAATCATCTGTTTGAAGTGCCTCCAAATTTCTATAGATATACTGAAGCAGATGAAACGCTCATAAAAATAAGGAGACATCAGCTACCTCCAGCTGATTGGTGGCAAGCAATGCTGGAAGTACTACCCAGGCGATTTAGGTATATTCTTCCTTTTTTGTCATCTTCAGATCTTAGTCACAGTACAGGTCAGCAAAGAATCAAGCACGCAGGCACTAGAGGAAGCATCAAGTGCAGTGACTCATCAAAGCACTCAGACAACGTGCTCAGCAAACGCAGATTTAGAAACGCAGCTACAGCCAATTTTGTTGATCCATAAAGTCAAAAATTTTCTGACAGACAGACAGCTGCCATATTAATATTAACTACTATAGTTAGTTCCATCATTTATTTCTGTAAGAGAGTTGGTGATGTAATTTATTACACAATAACTCACTGTCTAGATATTTTGTATCCTATTTTTGTATATATATCCCATCATAGAACGTATTGAGGGTCGGTTGTAGTGAAACTCTCTCAGAAGAGCTGCATTGTATATCTCAGACTTTTTGCTAATACAAATTGCTGGTGGAGTTCCTGGTTCCTATACTGTCTGAAGGTGGAAATGAAGGACTGTGTTATGTTGCAGAATTCCTCTATCATTTAATGGAACAATACGCTATTCTCAACTATGTTTTTGTCTTTCTGTGTATGCAAAAATTTACATTTGTGTCATAATCATAGTAACAGGGAAAAAGAATAGCTTAGGACTTGTTTAAATACACCCTATGCTCAATCTCTGTTTCTAATATGTTTTCTTCAGGATTAGCCATGGATATGAATTCTTAATTGCTCATATTTAAACTAATTCTCTCACTGTGAATATTGTTTAGGAATTCTTAACTGCTCTTGAACAATACTCCCACTTTCTCACCTGTTAGCACAGTGAAAGATTCTTAACTGCCTTTCACTCACTAATTCCATAACTTCATCACCCAATCTTGAAAAATTGTTCCACAGATGCCTATCTGGCTTTGCAGCAATACCCTTCCCTCAAAACATACTTCAGCAGTACACAGTCATGAACTCCATTGCCCAATGGCTCAAACTGTTCTGTAATTCATATCCCATCTCTGTTTGAATTCACCAACCAACCAAATCTAAAACAAAATTAGTGCACCATAACTAGCCTAAAATCACCCACAAACAAAGCTAAATTATAAAGAGAGAGCCCTCTCTGGTTGCAGGTAGGATAGGACCTGTAACTAAAAGACTGATTAGTGGTTACCTCGGTCGTATTCCCTTTAGGAAGCAGGGAACAACCTGAGTGATAACAGGTAGATGTCTCTACTCGATCTCCACTCATCTTCCCCTATTGTGGCTGCTCCACAACCTCCTGAAGCTGCTACACCAATCGTGGCTCCTCCACAATTGTCTGAGACTTCTTCTGGCTCTGCATCTTGAGTAGTAATATACCCTCCCTCTCAACCACCAAGTCTCCATTAGTTGCCTTGCTGCTCAAGGCTTTGCATGCATCTTGAACCTTAAGAGCATACAGGTTCTTGACCTGTGAACCAATTTGCTTCACCTGTCTAGTGATGATGTGTCTAAGGAAAACCTTTCCCTTACTAAAGACTACATCATAGCCTCTGTCTTCCAGCATCACAATCGACACCAAGTTTCTCTTCAGTCCTGGTACATACTTGACATTGGTCAAGGTAAAGCGAGATCCATGCTCCCTCTGAAAAATAACCGTGCCTACACCTGAGACACTATACTTCTCATCATTACCCAACACTATGAGTATCTGGAGATATTTCTCCTCCAAAGTACTAAACAAACTCTTGTCGCTGGACATGTGGAAAGAATCTCCACTATCAAGAAACCAACCACTTCCCACCATAGATGAAACCATGCATTCGAAGAGTGTGAAATCCAACTCAAACTGTGAAGCAAGTGCCTCACCTTTAGATCCTTCCCCGAATTCCTTCTTGGATTTCCTCCGTGGACAACTTGAGGCATAATGGCCCACCTCATGACAATGAAAGCATCGCACTTTCAATTTTTCAACCTTCTTCTCATCATTGGAAGAACTGGATTCAGAAAGAGAAACCTTCTCCTTCTTTGCTTTGGTAGCCAAAGCGCAATTTTCTTCATCAGATTCCTTTGATGAAGATCTGTCCCTAATATTTCGCCTAATCTCCTCTTACACAAGATCCAACCAAAGTCTCTCCCATCCTGGAAATTTCTCCTGACCATTGACAGAGTCCTAATAGGAATGCCAACTCTTCAGAATACAAAGGAGAGCCAAGCTCACCAAGTCCTCATCATTGACAGTCACCCCCACACTTCCCAGCTCATCCCGGCATTGGGTGAACTTCGTGAGATACTTGGGCATAGTATCTCCATTCTCACACTTAATGTTTCTGAGTTTATCCTTGAGTGCCAACTTCCTCTAGTCACTCTTGCTTTGGAATAAATCTGTCAATGCTTTCCACATCAAGTATGGAGAAGCCTTTCCATGGAGGCTGGATACAATGTGATCCCTCATGCCCTCCAACAAAATCCTTCAACACTTTGCTGTCTTCTTTTGCCAAGCCTCAGCTTCAGCAACATCAGTAGGTTTTGGGACATCCCATCTATGAACTCCAACCCATTATCATCTAACACCGCCTCCATCCTGTCTTTCCATGCAATACAATTCGAGCTGCCTTCAAGAGCATACTCCAATCACAATCCATTGAAAGACATTTCAACTTCGACACCAAGAAAACACTGCAGCAAATTCGAATTCCACCAGCTCAAAACTCAACCGCTTTTGATCTAAAATTTGTGAGAACAAATTATTTCTCGTACAGGGATCGATTGTATGGGCATTCACCGGATATCTCACCTTCCAAAAGAAGGATGAATCCAGAAGCTACCTATCCCGATTACAGAGTCTACCTAAAGAAATAAAATGTAAACGCTTTCTGAATAATAGATCCGATGATCAACTTCGCTCTGATATCATGTAGAACCTGTTCTACAAATCAGAGCCCTCTGATACCATGTAGAAATTTTGAATAATATGACACTTATTCACAGAGATTATCCTGATTATACACTATTTGCGGAATCATGCATAATACATAAACTCCTCTACGTTGATCATCAATTTTGCAGAATTAAGAAACAATTGCATGCACACATTGAAACATCAATCACACATATCAACACATTATGTACTGGGGAAAGCATACAACTGAAAACCCCTCAACTATTTGTATATTATATTGATTGAGAACATGTAACAATACATAGTACAATACTCCTCGCAAGTACTCAGTACTATCTCCACCTGTTACACACAAACTAGCTCAGATCTAAATCAATCACCGGTTGAAATCTCCTCTGCTGCTTGCTTGCCTCCACTGCACAATCCTACATGAGAATATATGAAAATGGTTGATCCAAACTCATATTTCCCTTGTGTTGCACTACACAATCCTCATTGGCAATCTCAATCCACTGATTGTGCAAATCCCATGCACAACTATAGTCACAACTGACAGCTGTCTTGCCCTTTCACTCACCTCTAACGCTTGTCTCCACTGAACTGTTCGTGCACTGAGTTAACTGATGTATTCTTCAGTTGATTTATGAGTTAATAATTAGTGAATTAATTAATAATTAATTCACACCACTCATCACCAGTGTATTTGGCAGTTAAACTAAATACAACTAGTTCAACTAAGTCAAACTGAACACAACTCCATCAACTCCTCATTCAACTCCACCAAAACTTAATCACTTGAGTTCTAACTGAAGACCTTCATGCAATAGCTCAACTAACCCATAAGAAAAGAGTATTTCCTTCTGGCAGTTGCATGTGCCACATCCGTAGCTCGAACTGAAGTGCTGCAAGAGGATAAGATAATGTTTATAGTCCAAATATTATTAAGAGCTAATAATATTTGACTGTTCTACTTTTAGACTGGCAGTCTAAAAATAGACTCCACCCATATGTCTAAAAATACAAGTCCATCTATTTTTACCAACATGACCAATCATCCATAAATAACATCCTGCAATTCATAGACCATGATCCATATGTCTAAAAATAGATATAGTCTAAAAACAGACTTTGCGCCAAAAATAGCTTGCGGGCACACTTAGTGAAGGCGACTTCTTTTCACTAAACTCCATCATCTTGTTGCATTTTCAACAGTTTCAAGAAGACATTTCAGGTAAGTGAAGATTTTATTTAAGATGAAAATTCAAGTATTTGATTTATGGTTGAATTAATATAATAGAGAAACCAATGCACTTTTTCAGTAATTTTTTTGTTCTTACACTGAAATCAATGCATATAATGCAAGCAATAAAATAGGATTAGAAATCAACGTCCACACTAAAATAAATGCATCTAGTGTAAGAAATCAAATATAATTAGAAATATATCTACATTGAAATCAATGCATCTAGTGCAATAAATCAAATAATATTAGGAATCAAAAACTACACTGAAATCAATGCACCTAGTGAAACCAATCAAATAGGATTAGAAATCAAAATCTACATTGAAATAAATGCATCTATTTAAGTGAAAACCCAAAATATTCATGGTTTGCTAAATCCAAATTCGTTTACCTTTTTCAAAAGTCATACTCCCTCTTCCTGTATGGTTAATAATGTTCAATATTATATAATACTACATAATATATGTATTTTTGTCTATGTGTCTCTTTCTTCTTCGCTCTCTCTCTGTCCCTCTATGCTTCCCTATCTCTCCCCCCACCATCTATA
Organism: Pinus taeda; assembly: GCA_000404065.3. Classification (NCBI taxonomy): domain Eukaryota; kingdom Viridiplantae; phylum Streptophyta; class Pinopsida; order Pinales; family Pinaceae; genus Pinus; species Pinus taeda. Next base: position 8,955 of record APFE031074440.1, read on the forward strand.
TCTATATCCCTTCATATCTCCTTTTTTGTCTCTCTATCTCAACCCCCCAACTACACATGCCGTCTCTCCCCATATCTATCTATCTCTCCCTCCCTCCTTATATTTCTCTCTTTCTTCTTCTCTCTCTCCTTCCTCCATCTATATCTCTTTCTCCCTCTCCCTCTCTCTCCTATTCAAACCCTATATTAATATGATATATTATCATAATACTATATTGTATTTACACTATGTTATATAATATTATATGCTATACTACTGATACATTACTTTCTAAACAAAGAGTTATGACACAAAAAACAAAAATACTAGCCATCTACCCCTTGATTTTTCTTGAAATAATCTCTTTGGATCCTCGACAACTACCTCAAACCCATGGTAGCTGACATGCCCCCCTTTTCCCTACGAGAGGCCCTTAGTATGGGCTTCGAATTTTAATTGAGTAGGATTCCTTACTAATAGCATACTTGAAGCCTCCTCCCTCGACTCTTGATGCTATGCTCCCAACTCCCAAATTTAATAATGAACGTTAGGTCTTCTCCTTCTTTGTGAAATATCGATATGGGGCCCTTATGTCTCTCAGTGAATAATAGATCGAAGATTGTAAACAGGTATTCAAATTTTCAAAGCAACAAGTATTCACTTTTCAAAGTTCGAGCTAGTGCATGGTCATTGTGAGTTGCAAAATGACTTTCATTCATGCTCTGAGAATAGGTAGGGATGTTAGAGTCTTTGTTTCCTCAAGTCTCTTGGGGGGTGCCCGTGGCCAAATCCATTTACAATCATAGACCTACCAAGCTTCAAGCCAAGATAGAGTTCCAACCCTAAGGGCCCATCACAAAATAAATCCTTTAGCGAAGGGTGACGACTCCACTTCTTCTCCTAAAGCCCTCTCAAGCCCATCTTTCATTATTGAACATTTAGAGGAGATTCCATCTATTAAGGTAACTGAATATGTCTCTATTGTGGATGCTTATCTTTATGTAAAAAACATAATTATTTGTCAGTTTAATGGGTTATGGCCCTTAGCTCCAACTTTAAGAGACTGGTTGAACAAAACTTCAACTAAAAATTCCTCTCTCTAGTTTTGTTCTAAGGCTTATTTTTTTGGTTTCTTCAATAAATCAAAATAAATCATAAAGGTCATTGAACAAGGAAGTTGGCTCTAAGGGAGTTCAAACCTCTCTTTAGAACCTTGGTTTCCCGACTTAAACCCTCTATACATGTAGAGAATGAAGACCCTTATCTTGGTTAGGTTGCCCAACCTTCCTATTCCCCTCTGCAACCCATAGTTGTTGGAGGAGATAGGCAGTCCTCTTGGGCACTTCATCAAGATAGACGAAGAATGATTCTATAAAGGAATCTATACATTTGCAAGAATATGTGTAGAAATGGATCTCAATGACAACCTTCTAGAAAAAATATGTATATATTGGATAGAGGACTCCTTCATGCATCCTCTAGACTATGAAAATATTGACTTTCAAGACAAATCCTACTAATAGGTTGGACACCTTGAACAAAATTCCCTTTTTTCCCCTCCTCGAGGTCGTAGAAGAGAAGAAATCAGAAAGGCTAGTAGGCTTCTCAATCATCCAAACAGAAACCTTCTCCTCCAAAAATTTCATAATCACACCCTCAAACGATCGATTAGTCAACCTCGAAAGCACCTTCTTTAGGTACTCAAGTCCAAAAGTGTTTTTCTCCCTCTCTGTCTCCTCCAAATATCCCCGAGACCTTATCCCATATGTAGGAAGTTAATCATTCTTGAGATTTGAGTTATCCTATAAAGCTAAGAACATCTAGACACCTGAAGCTCAGTCAGCCACATTTCCCTCTCCAGAGGCAAAACTACAGAACATAGAATTATCCTTAGATTATCTCCATGGAGAACAAAATCATCCTCATGAGTCCAAAAATTCAGATAGTGACAAAAAAGTAGGTTTTTTCTCAGCCAAAGCACCAAAAGTCAACCTTGCATAGTGTCTAGCCATAATGGTTAATAGAACAACCTCTTGCAACTCCCCAGGTTGGATAGACATTCAAAAGAAAAAAGGAAAGAAGGAATGTATTACATCCACACATTGATCATAGGTTGTCCTCATATTTTCTTAGTATGCTTGTATCAGTTCTAGGATGCTCCCTACAAGAGCTCCATCTTGTATTTTAGTAAACTATTAATAGAATTTTACTTACAAAAAAATATATTACTATGCTATACTAATTATTCTAATACTTTACTATAACATAATATTATACTTATTTTACGATTATTATTTATATATAGGTATTAAGCATAAAGTTTATTTACATTATACTATATATATTATAGTTTATTATACGCTACATTTAGTTATACAAACACTATTGCAACTGAGTAACATAAATTAGGTTGAGAGAGCGTAGATTTCCACAATTGTTCATATTGAGTGAATTTTTCCATATGAAAATGTGTAGAGGATTTTGAAACTTATCCAACGTTTCCAGTAGACACTCCAACTATAATTAGGGACCAAAAAAGCCTCTACGTAGTTTCATCCAAAATATCCTCTTAATAAGTCTAAATTTATATATTTGTCTTCCAAATCCATCCCATAAAAATTGAAATTATTTAATTTATAAAAATTAAATGCCTCAAAATTTTTCAAAATATTTAACCCATTTATACATTCAAAAATATACTTTAAATAAAAAATATTAATTTAAAAAATTATAATATTAATTTAAAAAAAAATTATTTCTTGATAAACTGCAACATTTTTTTATTTTAAAATCTAAAATAACTTAATTAATTAATCTTTATTAAAATTTATCAATAAAAAAATCCACATATTCCAATTTAACTAAACCCCTCAAAATTATTAGCTTCTCTTGTCATTGCTGATCGATATCATATATTCACACCCATATATCTTGAGAGAGAGGATAAAACCTTAACATAAAGCATCTTCTTCTATTAATAAAGTATATCTCAACTTTAAACTATTTTCAATTATGTTTATTGTAAATATTCCATTCGTAATTATAGATTGGTAATATGTGATATAATTAATATATGATATATTCCATTCAAAACGTTGTACTATAATATATGATAGTGATAAATATCAAGACATTGTACTCGGGTCGAAAGTTTTTAGGGCATTCAATCAATTAGGTCTAGCAAATAAATAAACTACTACCGATGATATATTTATATGAGACCTAATGATAGTTCGAGGGTACCTTGTGGTAGAGGTATATGTGACCCATACAAATTTATCTTTTTCCAAGCGAAGGAAAATTTTATAAGGAAATTAATTTGTAAATATTAAAAATTTTATTTAATTTTATTATATATATATATATATGTTTTTTCAGGATGATGAAATTGGATATTTTGTTAAAAGTATTTAGATGTGATTCAAAATTTAAATCTAATAAATTACTAATATAACACTAAGAGTATATCTATAGTGGTATAAGTAAAATATATGAAGATTTTATAATTTAGAAAGAGTCTAGACTCCACAAAAGTGGGGGAACTTACTCATTCAACTTTATCATAATGGGCCAAAGATGCCCCCTCATGGATAATATTTTATTGTTCCATCCACTCGATCATCTCATGAGGGGGCAAAATAGTGAATTTTTATAATAATATAATAATATAATTTTAAAGTCAATGATTAAGAAAGACAACAAATTGGTATATGAGACTCATTTGTTCATGAGACATCAGACTTATCTCCATGCAATTATTTGACTACTAAGGTTCATATAGGTGAGCACATCAAGATAATTCGAAAAGTGGGCATCCAACACTACAAAGTGTTTGCTAACCAATATTGAAACCCCACACAGGCTCAAAACTCAACTACCCTTATAAACGTTACATTAAGCTAAACACAATTTTTCCAACTCAACCCATAGCCCTATCAATAACAATAAACAAATTTATTGATTCTCCTAATTAATAAAACCAAAAACATAAATTATAAAAATATATACACTCTACTCTTATATTTTAACCCATACATATATATATATTATTTTATCTTATCAATTATAATAATTATAACAATAATTATATAATAATTTTATTTTATTAAAAAAATATTTATTGAATCAATATTTAATTACATTTTACTTTAAAATTAACATATTCTTAGTAAAAAATTAAATAAATTATTTTCATCATCACTTTTATAATATTCTAACATTATATTTTAATATATTTAATTATTAAAGGCAATCATAACCTCTTTTCAAATGATAACCAATTGTGTCCCAACCTCTCTTCAAATTATAATCAATTGTGTCCCACTTGCCTTTCACATGGTGATTTTTACATATTGGTCCCTCCATTTCCATATTGGCTTTAATAAAGGAAGAACACATATGTCTTTGAGTCAAGGAAGGAAATTTTATATTTTTCATCATGATTGGAAGGGATTTATACATGAAATTGAAAGCTAAAAAATCATTTCCATTTGTTTTACTACAATAATTGCTCTGAGTAGTTGTTGAAGCCATGACCACTACTATTTTCATCACGGATAGATGTGGTTGTATGTACTATTTTCTCTTACCTTTTTATATAATCAAAAAGGTTTTTTTGGACACATTTATAAATGATCAATGAAATGAAAGTTTAAGAAAAGTGTATTATCTTTTCGATTCTACTTGATTTGTACATGATTCTATTAATAATATGATGTTAGAGGGGCATTGCTTGAGTAAATATTTAGTGTCAAGATGTTTAATTTAAAATAAATCATTCCCATAAAGTTGCATATATAAAATTTGGTATTTTGGATTTAATATAAATAATGGTTTTTTTTATATTTTGGATTCAATATAAATAATGTTTTTTGGAAATTTTGTTCCAAGGTTGATAAATATTAAATATTAATTTTTTAGATATTTATTGTTATGAATATTAATTTTTATTTCAAATTATTAAAACCAATTCATTTATTATTTTTCTATTTTTATTATTTGGGTTTTTATAATATTTTAAAAATAAATATTTATTTCATTAATATTTTATGTATATGGAAATGTGAATAGATAATATATTATATTTTTATCTTTTTGTTTTGGATATTAATAATCTTCTACTTTTAAGTTTCTTAAAAAGTGAGATCCATACCAACTAAGGAAGAGGTTTAAAAACTTATTTAATATATGTTTAAAGTTTAGCCAGGTAATTTGTTTCCTCTTACATTCATTATTTTTCCATTTTATTTTTAAATGGAGAATCATTATACCACTATATTAATTTATCTTGGGATTAGCATTTTCATAAAATTTTTATTTTTTTTAACTTTGAATAGTTAATGTTTTTTTCTCCACATTTAAAAATAGAAGCTAATTAACAAATCTTTTATTATCAATTTATATATGAGCTATGTAATAGGGAAATAATCGATGCATTTTATTCTATTTAATCTATTTTGAGATCATAAATAGATATATCTTTACACTTTTAAATTTTATATTCATTACAAAGACCAAAGGTGTGTTTCACTTTTCATAATAATAATAATAATAAATTACTCAATCATAAAGAATTTGTTACATACCCACAATTCTAACTCTATTTACGAACCATGTATTACTACTACTCTACTCTTCAAGGAAATAGGAAGGGATATGAGGATATCATTAATTTTTAAAGGAGAAGTAAGTATCAAATCTCTTTTATAGTCCAAAACTTAATTTCCTTTTAGAGTATTGTAATGCATTATTCTCTTTTTTAAATATTAAATATCTTAGAGTGACAAATATTCCTATGTCTTCATATAGGGATTTTGTTGAACTTATCTTCATTTCATTTTATTTCTTCTAAATTTTCATTTTTCTCCAATTCCATGTATGAAACACTAATATACTTACTTCTTTTAAGAATCAATTCATGTGATTCATTTCCTTTTTTATTTCTCTCCCACTGTTTGAGTTTGGTCATTTATTAACATTGAATTTAATTATATTTACTTAATAAAATTAACTATAACAATTTATTATTTTATTATTAACTAACTTAGTTATTTTTTTATTGCGAAAAGAAACTCGTACTTTCATTTATAAAAGTAAACTAAAATATGTTTTGCATATACACATTTTACATGTATATTCTTCAAGGATATACCCTGGATCCTTATGTGGAAAAAAGTTGTCAACAAGTTGATGTTTGATTAAATTATGCTTACATTCTGAGTCATCAGATCAAGAAGCATACATGAAACATAATGCATGTTCACAAATAATTGTAACAATTATGCTCATACAAAGCTCAAATATAATTAAAACATACAAAAAAATTGCAATGCATTAGTGTTATAAGGAAGATATAAAATAAGTTAAGAAATATTAGCAAGAGGAGGATCATCCATATAACACCTCTAAAAATACTAGAAATGTTAAGCACCTCGGTGATCAGCTAGCCATAATCCCAAATCCAAGAGAAGGCGTTCTTTAGAAAGGCTGTCAGCGACCCCGCTCCTCTCCTTGTATAGACGACAACATGTAAAAGATGTGAATAAGTGTTTTATTCTTTGAATTTCCTCCACAACATGAAAAAGGATTATATTCCTACAAAATTGAGCAATATAAACCCAGTTGAAAACTAACAAAGAGTCACTAAAGAACTAAAGATGAGCACATCCTTTTTCAACAACAAAAGAAATAAGTGATCTGCAAGCATTAACTTCTGCTCAATTAGTTGACCCCCTTCCTAGACTTATTTTAACATAAAAGAAATTATTCTCTACTAAATTAAGAAAAAAACCACCCCGCAAATTGGAACATCCCCATATAATACCCCATCAAAATAAACCTAATGTTTGGAAACATCCAAAGATTCAATGCACGTAGGTCTACCACCCAATAAAATCCTAGTTTGTGGATAGGAGAGAGTATTTCTAACACTTTGTCAACAACCTTTTCAGGATAGTATGAAGAATCCAAGAAAATTTCTTTGTATTGGGCAATTCAAATGCCCCAACATGGAATAAGGAGGGGAGCAAAAAATGATTTTCTTTCCCTTTCATCAACGCATTTTTTCCAAGTATGTTCGAAAGTAAAACCATCCCAACAAATTTCACCCCAACAAAGAAAAGTATGTGTCCCAAACCTACTTTTTGAAAGGACATAGAACATATAGGTGATCTATAGATTCCTCATTTCTCTTGTTGTTGGAATAGGGAATTATTGAGAAGGTAGGGTGGATCAATAAGTAATTAAGCTAATTTAAAATTTTAATCCCATTTCTTGTTTCCTTTTCGAACTTGGAAATCACCCATATGAACATTTACAACTAAATACATAAAAAACCGAGTAAATGATTCATATGAACATGCACCATTGATAGGAGTAGCATACACACATGGGCACAAGAATCTAACTAGGAAACCCCAAAGGGAAAAACTACGAATTTGTTTGTTAATATGATCTAATCTAAGAACCTACTCAATTACATCAATTTTCTTGTGAGCACCCACTTATAGGAGGCCCCGAAACCCTTCAAATTAGAAATTCACAACTTTCCAAGAGGCATCAACCTCTTATGAATGCAGGCCACAACCTGCTTCAACCAACTATCCTATTTTTCATACAATTTTCAAACTAAGAACAATGACTTGGTTATGTTACATTAAACCACAAAGAACTTGGTTTGTTATCTTTTACAACTCCTTCCTCTCTATGTAGCATCCATACTATTTAAATTATTATAAATTATTAATTACTTTGATTATAAATTATTTTAAATTATTTATTTTATAAAATTATTGATTATTATAAATAAAATTTCACCTTTACTATTTATTATTAATATTAATTTACCAAAAAAAAATGAAAATGATAAAAAACCTAAATATTTGGATAAAATTAATTATTAATTATTAAGTAGCCGACCTTCATCTTTTCCTTGAAACAAAACAAGCTCACCTCATAACTATTTAAATCTTGCAACTGAGCTCTTCTACTATCAACATTCAAAATAGTCCTGATGATGGATCCCTGTTGGGATTTGAAACGTTCACAGAAAAATGGTTTTTACTGTGGGTTCTTTGATTTCTAAGTTAAAAGAATCCATACTCTTGGCTACCCTCTTCTCAATAATTATAGCTTTATTAGATTCCCTTCTCATACTGCTCTGTTGCCGCCTCACAAAACCCATTGTTCACCTATGCACAGACCAACTCATACAACTCTTCACTCTCATCCCCTTTGCATTTCACTTTGTGCTTGTTTATTTTATTTTTTGTCACTGGTAACTCGTTGAACGATAATCTGTCATCTCCTTAATTAGCTCATTAATCATTTCAACCTTCATGGAGTATGGTGCATTGATATTCAATTAAGAACATGATTATGGGCCTAATTTACTCAACCAACTAACACTGGTATGGTATCCATTGTTTATATGTAAGGATTCTATGGTTCTATTAGCACCCTATCAGAGATTTTTAATACTTAGAATGACTCTCTTTACTTATTAAATGAATTGATACATTACTGTTGTGATCGAGGATGACTCTCTTTAATGTAGACATTGCACCATTAATTCTATGATATTTTGTGGTCATTGTTTCCTTGCATCTTAGATATCTACAGGCGTTATTGATTCTAGTACAAAGGTTTTAGTAGAGGTTATTTCAAAATTAGCAAACCTTTAGAAATGGCATAATTACTAAATACTCCTCACTCCACCAAATCACAACTATAGGTTAGGCTTGTATAGCCTATAAGACATTTTCAAATTCATGTGCTTATGCTACGTTGACTGACTCCTTCTAATCAACCCACAACATTAAGAACCATATGCCCATAGTGCACAATTCTTATATAACAAGTCCATAAGCCCTAGGAAATTAATAGTCATTTATATGCATATATAGTGTTTATTTTATTAACATATTCCCAAAACCATTTGTTTCTCTAACACAAAAAACCTTTGCAAAAACAACTCCTAGGCACATCTTCAAATGTAGGTCGGTAGGTCAGAGGTTGTGGGTTAGCCTACTTTCTTGCTTTATGTCTACACTTGCTCCATCTGCATGAAGGCCTAACTAGCTTGAAGCCCTGACTCCAAGTCATTTTATGCCAAAAATTGAATACATGAGAAAACTTCACAAAATGACCCCCTAGTGCAATCTTGATGATCTTGTGATATCATCTTGCATACATCATTCTCACATCATTCAAGCCTATGTGGTGCCATGTGACACCTATATTTGTCCCACTTTACGACATAAAAATGCTAAACACACATGTTGCATGTCATGTTCCCATGTTACCACATCACGCTCTATTGATGTCATATGCTACCTTGGCTACCACCTATAACTTATCCCACAAACGCGAGGGCCAGTGGTTAGAGATTTGAACCCTTGACGAAACCTCCTAACTGGGTTGACGTTTGAGTAGATCAAGGGTCCAACTAGGTAGCTAGTCTCACACAGGTTGGGAATCGGGGAGGATTTCCAATTTGAACTTCTAGTGCATGGCCCGATCTCTGACTAGGCCGGAGACACCTAAGTCCCGACCTTACTCCAAAATCCACCTATGTCCAAAATTAAAGAAATTCCACAAAAGCACAAGAGAGACAAACTTAACCTTGAGTTGTAGAGCCATGCCTATTGACCCTTTTATTTTCATATTTTGATTGACCATAACTCTTGATCTAGAAGACGTTTATCAAACTTTAGCATATTGTTGGAAATCTCTTTCAGAGCATTATCTGACTATGTCATTTATATATTTATATGAGCTGGTCTTCTGAGGTAGAAATTCCTTAAAAGGTAGAGACCCCAAACCACCTTAGATATCATTATAGAAATTTTGAGGTCTAAAATGGGCATAAAAAAAAATGTACAACCAAAATAAACTTCATAAGAACTAATAGGATTCAATATGGTGATGTCAACCATGGGGTATACATATCTATCTATATATATATACATACATTTTCAACTCATATTTTCAACTTATCTCGCTACGGTTTTACTCAAATTTTGAGCGGGAGCACTCATTAGATGTAAAATTTAACTCATCATCCAAGGAGTACCCATGTTGCATGTTTTCAATAGACCTTGCTACATGAAAAGATAAAAATACATGAAAAACATGATACCAATCACATTTTTTCATGTGTTTCTTATTTTTTGTGTAGCACAGTCCTTTGAAAGTATGAAACATGGGTACGCCTTGGATGAGGAATTAAATTCTACACCCAACGAGTGCTCCCACTCAAATTTTGACTAAAACTATAGGGATATAAGTTGAAAAAAGTAGTTTTTTCCTTTTTCCCTCTAAAATTTGACAATGTAATTTAATATTATTTTATTGTTTCCGTTATTATTTTATAATATCCCTTAGGAGGCCCATTTTAGACCTCAAAATTTCTCTAATGAATATTTTAACATCTTTAACTAACCCTCTGTTATGATGATTCTCTACAAAGGACTACATCTACCTTGAGACTCCCCTTGAGTTGAATACACCATTCGCCTGTCATCCTTGTCCATTTGACATCAGTGCTAGCCTGATTGACATCAATGCCAACACACATCATGACATCCTAACAATTCCAATTGTTGAAAAATATTCCCCTTTGCCATTGATGACAACAGTTCCAAACCTATATGTCCCCTAAAACCAAGCAAGGCTCTCTCCATCTCTGCACTCCCCTGGCCTCTATAATAATCATTCCAATTAATAATTTATTCTCCCCTTTTGACATCAATGGAAAATGATGCAAGAAATTCCCCCTAAAAATTTGCAACTTGCTCTTTAATTTAACCAAGAAGTTGAGTAGCTTCCAATACCCATTGAAAATGAGCCATTTGGTTGTAAGAGAGACAACTCCTATTCCTTCCCTAAGATACTCATAGGGTTCTCGTGCGAGTGGCTTTGTGAATACATTTTCAAGTTGCTCATTAATGGCCATATATTCGAGTCTAAAAGCATTAGTGGCAACCTATTCTCCTAAGAAATGGAACTTAATTGGAATATGATTGATTTTTGAATGCATGATAATATTTTTAGAGATGTTGATAGTACTAGTGTTGTCACACATAATTGGAATTGAATCATTCAACTCTACCTTGATGTCCGTTAATGTTTGATTCACCCAAATAATTTGTGTGCAACATGTGGTTGCAACAATGTACTCAGCTTTTATAGTAGATAATGATATTGAATCACGTCTTTTGCTAACCAAAGACACTAAATAATCTCCCAAAAAGAATGTTTCTCCTGAGGTGCTTTTCCTATCATCAAGGCCTCCTACCCAATTAACATTAGTATAATATTTTAGCCTAAAATATTTACTTCTAACATGCCATAACCCATAGTATGTTGTTTCTTTGCAAGTATTTGAAAATCCCTTTGACAACAATGGCATGGATTTATCTATGAGTGGCTTGAAATCTAGCCATCAGGCCTACTACTTGCATTATGACTAGTCTATAGGCAGTGAGGTATAGCAAGATTTCAAAAATTAATCTATAGGTTGTTTTATTTACAAGAGGAGTTTCATCCTTCTTAGATAGCTTACAACTAGTAACCATGGAAGTACTTACTAGCTTGCATTCTTCCATCCCAAATTTCTTCATTTTTTTCTTTTAAAAACATGGATTGAGAGATGAAGATGCCTCTTCTAGATTGAGTAATTTGTAGGCCGAGGAGGAAGGATAGTTCACCTATCATATATATCTCAATTATTTCCACATAGACTTAGAAAATTAGTGCCCTATCTATTCCAAATCACTACCAAGGTAATATCATCCATCTAAACTACAACAACTAAAAAATGATCATCTTTAGTTTGTACATATACATTGGATTTTAGAGATCTGTGGTTTGTGCTTTTCGAATCTTTGATCGGAGAATCCACAGTAAGAGAATTTTTACACTAACGTTTCGAATCCCAAATGGGATCCATCATCAGGGATAAGAGAAAGATGATAAAAGAAGAGCAAGAAGAAAGAGATAAATACTCAAAAGGAATGAATATTGAAAGAACAACATAGGTCGGCTAGAAAGATTAATAATGAGAATTAAAATTTTTAAAATTTTTTAACTTAAAATTAACTTTAATTTTTAATTTTTATAAAAATAAAAATATTTATATATATAAGTTTTAGATACTAATATATTAATTACTATTATTAATTACATTATTTATATATATTAAGTTTTATTATTAATATTATATATTGTATATATTAATACTTTATAAAATTAAGTTCTATAGATATTAATATTAATATTATATATACTATTTATATTTATATTAAGTTTAGTTTAGAGAATCTTCAGCAAAATCACATAATTAATAATTTGTCGACGCGTTTCGAACCAACCAGTGTGGTTCATCGTCAGGACAAGTTGAAGATCAAATCCAGCTTAGCATGTTTAAATAGTGTGTGCAGAGACTCCAGCGGCTAATTTTTGACCTAATGACCCAAGTCAGACCAATACTATTCCTGTTATATTTTTAATTTATTTATATTCTAGGAAATAGTTAAATTCGGAAATTTATATAATAAAATATTCATTTGTTATATATATAAATTCAAAAACCTAACTAATTCATATTAAAATATTATCCTTGGTATGTCGTATATTCATTTAATAATAATAATATTTTTATTCTATTTTATCATTTATACCTAATGGCCCAATTAATATATTCTATAATCAATTTAATAATTTAAATTTATTTATATTAAAATAATAACCCTAGTATATCATATATTCATTTAATAATACTAGTATTTTTATTATAAATTAACAATTTATACCTAATGGCTAAATTAATATATTTTATAATCAATTTTAATAATTTTATTAATAAATTTCTAATTTACTATTCCCTAATATTACAAATAATTATAAGCATTATTTATTTTTATAATATGTGATGTAATTATTATATATATATATATATATATATATATTCTAATATTTTTATACCTAATCTTCTAAAAATACCTTATTTGATGCTTAGTTAGTTATTAAAAAATTATATGTTTAGGGTTAGATTAAATTTAATTTTTTTAAATGAATAATTGAAAATTAATATTAACCCATTACTATATTTAGACACTCCATAATTTATTAAGTAATTAATAAATTCTAAATAAATATATAAATATATATTCTAATATTTTAAAATACCCATTTGGTGCTTAGTTATTAAAATATTATATATTTATTAGATAAAAAGTATATTTATTATTTAAACTAGGTAAAAATAAATAAAATAATGGTTAGTTAACAAAACTAAACCAATTATTATTTAAATTTAAATTTAAATTTAAAATATGAATAAACATTAGAGGGGATTGAATAATAACAATAGGCCAATAATTAGAAGGGGGAACAAATAACAACAGGAAAATAAATAAACACACAAAGGGAAGGAAACCAGAAACACCGAGACCTCACCAAGAAGGGACAGCGGAGGCTAGGAAGACAGGGCTGGGACCCAACAGCTGCTGATCTTCCAGCCATCATCCCTGTTAAGATTATTCGGCCTTTTTTCAATTTCCAGGGCCTCTCTAAACTTGCGATGGTGAAACTGAGCAACTTTAGCAACGACTTGAGCCTCTTCGATACATACATGATGCATCGTCTTCTCAGCATGTTCAGCCAAGGCTGAGGATTTTGTCCTACCATGCTTCAAGTCAGCTGAATGCTCGCTAATCCTCTGATTGATAGAGCGACCTATCTCACCAATATAAGGAACCCCACAAGAGCACGGAATGACATATACGCCCTTCATGTCTTTAGGGTCAATAGGATCTTTCACAGACCTGAGGGAGCTACGGATAGTATTAAGAGGTCTGAAAGTTGCGGGAACATCAAATTTTCTCAGAATCCTCGCAATCTTATCCGTGGTCCCTTGGATATAAGGAAGGTTGACCCCCAAGGTACGATCCCTGGAATCCTTACGGATTGACGGCTCCTTCCTAGCCTTGAGGAAGGCCTTATGACCCAGGTGTCTCTTGTAACCATTTTTCACAAAAACATCTAGGAGATGAGCCTTCTCCTTTTCCAAGCTCTCTTCATCAGATATTCTAACAGCCCTAGTGGCGAGAGTGCTTAGAACCCCTAACTTTTGAGATGGGAAATGATGGGAAGAAGCATGCAAGTACTGCTCAGTATGCGTCTTCTTCCTAAACACTTGATGAGAGAAGGAACCATCCAACTTCTTAGAGATCAGAACATCCAGAAACGGAAGACAACCATTGTCTTCTTTTTCCATCGTGAATTTAATGGCATTGGACTGGTTATTAAGATGATTGAAGAAATGATCCAGCTCAACAGGACCATGAGACCAGACAACACCAGTGTCATCAACAAATCTTTTCCAAAGCTTCGGAAGGAGACGAGACGAGGCCAAAGCCTTAGAGTCAAAATCTTCCATAAAGAGATTAGCGGCTATCGGGGACAAGGGGGAGCCCATGGCAACCCCACAAGTCTGCTCATAGAATTCTCCTTCGAAACTGAAAAAGGTGGAGGTGAGGCAAAGTTCGACTAACTTCGCTGTTTCATGGTCAGTGAGCTTATAAATCACCTTCATGGCCTCATTGATTGGAATACAGGTGTAGAGCGAGACCACGTCGAAACTTACCAGAATGTCCTCAGGCTCAAGCTTAATCTTCTTAAGATCTTCAATAAAGGAAGCCGAGTCTTTGACGAAGGACTCAGTATGACCAACCAAGGGCCTTAATTTAGCAGCAAGGAACTTGGCCAGGAGGTACGTCGGACCACCAATGGTGTTGACAATGGGCCTTAAGGGGACCCTTTCCTTATGGACCTTTGGAAGGCCATAAATTCTAGGAGCAATGGGGTTTCCCTCGATAAGCTTCTGGGATAGAGGAAAAGTGGAATTGCAAGACTTGATCGCAAGAGCAACTGCTCTGGATACCTTCTTGAGGGGATTCTTCGAGAGCTTCTTGTAACTTCGACTATTACAGAGATGATCGAGCATCTTATTCCTGTAATCACATCTATCCATAATGACAGCGGCCCCACCTTTATCAGCTTTTAACACCACGATTTCATGATTCTTGTTCAAGGCTTTCAAAGCCTCAAACTCAGCCTTGCTGATATTTCTCCGGGGCGGCTTAGCTCTCCTCAGGGCCACGGCACAATCTTGCCTAATCGTGTCTTTAATCTTATCGGGAAGGTTTTTTATGCCAACTTCTACATCACAAATGATGTCATCAACCGGGATTTTCCTGGGTGCTAAGGCAAAGTTAAGACCCTTCCCCAAGAGACTAAAAACCGCAGGCGGAAAGGAAAAACTAGACAGGTTCATTACCTTATTGCCTTGAGGAAGAGGACTCGAGACACTTACAGAACTACCCTTGCTTCCAACGCTACCAATCCGGCTAATATTCCCATTTACATCTACATTACTACGACCTTCTATATTATATATGCAACCATTATTATTAATAACTAAATCATAATTATCTTTAATATCTTTATCACAATAATTACTAAGTTTATACTTATTAATATTAATAATATGACTATTAATATCTACATCCTTAGTTAAATTTTTCTCGCAATGAAGTAGATTTTTTTTTTAAATTAAAACTTTTTGCGAGCCAAATTAACCAATACGTCTATCGTGAGCATGGTGGGCCCAATAAAGCTCACAATAGCCAAACAGGCCCGTAGGTTAGGGGCAATGAGCATGGATGGCCTGCCCGACCGCAGGGTGGCAGGGCGATTCTCAAAATCGCCTGCCATAACGCAAGCAGGCGGCCCATCGGGGTGGCGCGGGGTCGGGCTACGGCAACCCACTCCGCACCACCTTGGCAGCCCACCTACCCGCCGGCGGGGTGGTTGGGCAATTCAAGAAAATGGCATCAAAGAAGATTTCTGTGAATCTTTCTGGACCAAAGACTCTTAAAGGTGGATCTTCAAAAAACATTGGTGAACGAACTCCATCTGAGCTCATGGCTACAAATCTTTCAAGTGCCTCAAATGATAAGAAGATGATTTCATATTGGAATAATTCAAAAGAAGTGAAATTTTCATCAAGAATCTGGTATGTGAAAGAAAGAGAAAGCCAAAATGTGAATATATATCTATATATGGATATACCGAATGATAATGGAATTTATGAGGTGATGGGAAGAGTCATAGATATGTGTTCGGTACCAAACACTAAAGTTGTTTACATACTTACAAAACCTCCCAAATCACATGAAAAGATTAAATACCAACTATCATATTCATTGTATGACACAAGAGAGGTATCTATAAAGTTGTGTAAACAAATCGTAAATGAGATGAAACAAAACATCGTAAGTATTGTTATTTATATTTGTATTTTGTGTTCTTATAACTGTCTCACTATATTTTTTTAACTTTGTTTTTATTGACATATGATATTTTGTTTGGCAGAATTTTTTTGAAAGTTGTTCAATTAGGTTAGGAGGCATTCATTTCATAGTGCATGATATTATGAAATTTGTCAGCAGTTTCTACTCAGTGTCAGAAGAAGATATGGAAAACAAGCAAAATGTAGTAATTGATGATGCTACAAAACTACATCCAAGGGATCAGGAAAAAAAAGGCCTCTACTGGATAAATCTAGCAAGGGTAGACATGTTACTTTTGAAGACGATGAAGTTGAAACTGACAGTGAAGCATATGTGGACGTTACTGAAGATGACATTAGAACTAAGAAGAGTCGTAAAAGACCAAAAGTAACAATGCCCAAGAATAAATCTATTATAGTTAATGATGAGAATGTTATGAAGAAGAAAAGTAAAGTTGAAGATTTTGAAGTAGTCATTACCAGCAGCCAAGAACCTAGTGAAACTTCAAAAGAAAGCAAAGAAATCATTACACCAGGAGCTGATTTAAAGGATGGCATTATCAAAACAAAACAAAATGCCATTCGACATAATTTGACAAAGAGAAACATAATTGATGGTGATCGTATATTTCAGGTTAATGTCAGACAAACCTATAAGGCAAGTGAAGGACAATGTCAATATCAATTCAGAAAGCCACATCATCTGCATGTTCACAACTTGAAGACATTGATGAGGTATAATCCATATGCTCATGTGGTTAGTTATGTGCTTCTTGTTGATCCAATTCAAGTTCCCAACAAAAAATCATTTGATAAGTCAAAATGTTTTGAATACAATTATTATGTGCTTGGGGGGAACCATTTTGTAGAAGCTCAAAGACAATTGATGAAAGAATATCCTAATAACCCACATTTTGAAACAATGCAATGTATCATTTATGTTGGTTTATCAGATACAAAAGCAAAGTTAGTGGCATGGGATCATAATTCAGATAATGAATATAGGATGTCTATGACTTTCATCCAAAGGGTTAGATTTATTCATAGTGAATTTCAAGAAAAATGTGGTGGGGATAGGATAAATATTACTGTAGATTTCGGAAAGGAATGTTGTATGGAAATAGCCTATCAAATTGAAGAGAAAATCAATTCAAAAGGTGGAAAAGGCAGCAACATTAGTGATTTATTCAAAGTGTTGATAACATTTTCCAGTTGGCATTTAGAACTGGAGATGTATGGGAGTTGATTAATGATATTTTTAGCATGTGGGAAAACATTAGCATTAAAAACCAGAAGGTCAAGAAGTCTAAGGCATTGATAGGTAGCAACAGTAAATCAAGTCCTAAAATGAAGCAGCTTCGAGAAGATATGACTATCACACCTTGGAGAGAAATGCAAGGAGTGAAATATGATAAAATTGTCAAAACAATATTATCTCGTGTGAGGTCAGGGGAATTATCATTGGAGGAAATGTCTGAGGAATTTCAAAAGTCTGTTGAACTATTTTTATTTATTTCTAGATTATAATTTTCTTTTAAATAAAACATATTGTTCTTGGTAGTATTTGTTATACATATCATTATATTAACTTTTTGTTACTTTATCTATGCAGTCACAAAGTTTACATGAAAATTCAAGAACAAATGGCTAAATTATTGAATGAAGATAGTTGGGATGATGTTGTACACAACTATCCAGATTCAAGTTCTACATAAACATTACAAGTTTTTTATCTTGCATTTAAAAAGGTATCGTGATTTATACATTCATTTTTATTTATCTGTGTACTATTTTTAATTTATAATTTACACATATATTTGTTTATTTTATAAAAGATGAAGAAGGATGATAATGGAGCACCAGATAGTTTCAAAACCTTTATTGAAAAAATAAAGATCGAAAGACTAAGGAAGCAACATATTAAGAATTTTGAACTTGTTCCAACTCTTACTCATTTCATTTGGAATGGGCTAGACATTATTCAATATCAAGTAATACAAGGCGAATATGAAGACATTGCTAAATTCATACCTAAAAGGGATTATGCCCTAGTTATTGCAAATATTCCCCATGGTTTCAATATTCCAAACATTGACTATGATAGTGACCCTTATACTTATCAAGCTCTTAGTAAAGTGGTTGCGGGATTTCTAGAAGTCACATCATCACCATTATGGAGATTTGTGATATTTCATTCAAATGCACAATTGGCAATGGTATTGTCAAGCTTCAAGGGGAAAACAAATTCAAGGATGCAGCTTACATGGTAAGATGTTTAAAATGTATATTTGAGTAATGTTGAAAAAATTCATTTATGTACAAGTTAATTGAACTTTTACTATTTCATGTTACAGGCAAAAGTCAAATCTTCTTAACCGTGAAGATCAACTATTTATAAATGATTGTGAGTTCATTCATATTGATAGTTGGGCCAAAGATGATAGCTATATGTCTATGATTTTTAATCGGATAGATGGAAAGAGTCATAGCCAAACACTGACTTATGATGTTGTTGTGAGAAAACTAACATATGAAGACAAAGAAGCAAAACGAGAGATAGTTAACATTTATCAAAAACCACAATTATTGATTAACTGTCTTATAGACATATGTTCAAATGAAGGATATTGGGTTTTGGATTTATTTTCTGGCTCAAGTAAGTTTTATTATATGGAATTGAATTTCAATATGTTATTTTTTAATTAATATGTCATTGTACTAATTTACTTCATTATTTCTTTTGTGCTTGATAATTAGGTACAACACTA
>APFE031074440.1:29077-60794 GCA_000404065.3 Pinus taeda
TAAAAAAAAGGCCTGGTGTAGAATTACCACTTTTTTAAATCAGCGTCAAAAACATTACCATTCTAAAACACAATGTACATAAAAAAAGCTATAGTGCCAAAAACTATGCTCTAAAAAAAACATGTGTGTTCTACATCACCCTTTTCAAAATCGGGTCACTTTTTTGCTATCTCTACAAAAGAGGTAACAGTATGAGTTGCCGTTTCAAAGTTTACATTTTTTGAGTCAACTAGGGACAAGAGTGTTCATTGTTCTATAGGTTACAATATAGTTGAATATCTAAACAAACAATGAGTGAATATAACACTCTAAGAGATAGAACATATACTCGACTAAAGAGATTTAATTATCCAAGAATTATCACCAACTAATTCAACAAGAAAATCTCATTCCACAAGCCTTCATCTGCTACTCAACCTAAGGCTACACAGAATGGTGACTCAGTTGTAAATGCATCTCATTTTGGAGTTAGTTCTCGATCTCAGCCACTATCATTCTTGCTTACATTTGAAATTTTCAATTATAATATTCATAATTACTTGGTGCATTTGGGTGCATCTAATCATGTAATTCCTTTGTCAGTATTCAAGAATATTAATGCAAATCCAGAATTAACTAACACTAAAATCATTGAACTTAATAGATATGAAGTGCAACTGGTTGGTGAACTAAAAAATGTACTCATCCACCTATTGTCTTATTCGTGAGTACATCAATTTATTGACATTGTTATGGTAGATATACCAAAATCCTATGGCCTTTTGTTGAGTAGATATTGGTCCAGCAAGCTTCAAGGTTACTTTGCTTCAGAATAGTATCACTTTTGGCTCCCTTATAATGGAAAGAATAATCAGATAGAGTTAATAGCAAGTCACATATGAAATACACAATCACGGAATTGGAGGGTCAAAATAAGCCAATTAGTATGGCTCATTAAATACTAGGAAATTGTTTCCTTGAATCAGAAATTGATTCCTACCAAGTGTAGCCATCTCAAGTCCTACTAGTTGCATAGTCAGAACTCCTCCCTAGCAATCTAACAGGAAAAAAATGAAACTTGTATTATAGACATAAATAGTTTTAGTTTATTAACTGACACTATAAATATTGATGTTTGGACTCTTTATTATGATGGATCAAAAATGCAAGATGGATTCGCTTCAGGTTGCATCCTAATAGACCTGAATAAGAATAAAATTCTTGTATCCTATCATTTGGAAATCGAGTCTACCAATAATTTAGTTCAATATGAAGCAATGATATGTGGTTTAGAGAAATCCATTGACTTATAGGTGGAAATTATCAAGGTAATTTATGACTCATAAATAATCACCAAGAAAGCATGCAACATGATTCATTATCTTTCACCTCATCTCAAAAGCTACCAGCAAGAAGCATGGTGCCTCATTTATGATTTTAAATATGTTAATATTATATCAATGCCTAGGATTAATAACATTGAATACAAAACTTTGGAAAATGCAGCAACTCGATTTACCCCTCTTAGGGATGATTTTTCGCTTTAAATTGTTTATAAATTTGTGGTCCCTCACAACGTTACTAATTTTACGTTTTTAACACTAACAAATTGGTTTTGGATTTCCTTTCCAATAGAGATGTGTTCGAGGATGCAACCATTGATGAAGAAGAGCATGATAAATCTCGAGAGGAAAAATCCAAGATGTGAGAAGGAAATCCTATGCCTAAAGGTGTCATATCAATAGAGAAACTCTATTATTTACAAAATTGTTTCAAAGCACCACCCAAAACCAAGACACAAAGTTCAACATTGATGCATGAGTAGATAAACCTAGGCATGGAAGAAGAAACCAAGGTTGTAAATCTCAGTACCCATTGTACTCCTGATGAGCATTGATCATTTATTCAACTTTTCAAATAATATCGAGATGTTTTTTCCTAGAAATACAATGACATAAAGACTTATGACACCAAAATTATTTAGCATGTGATTCCTATCGAAGACGGTGTCAAACCTTATCAACATAAATTATGGAAGGTACATCCGAAACTGGAGCCTTTGATATAGAAAGAATTGAAAAAATTGTTGGATGCAAGAATTATTTTTAAAAATATCTTCACTCTAATGTCTTAGGAAAAAGTCTGGTGAGATTCATTTAAGTGTATATTTTCACAATTTGAATCATGCGTCAAAAAAAGATAATTATCATGTACCAACAATGGAGAAAATTCTTCAAACCGTCTTTGGTTATGAAATGTTCTCATTACTTGATGGATTTTATGGCTATAATCCAAGTTTTATTGTCTAAGCTAGATAGACTAAAAATTATATTCATGACCAAATGGGGCATGTTTGCATTTAAGATAATTCATTTTGGGCTAATTAACACTGGAGCTAATTTTCAAATATCTATGGACATTGAATTCAGCAGGTTGATATGATAAATATTTGTTGTTTACTTGGATGATGTAATTTTATTCCCTAAGAAAATATCTAACCATTTGCATCATCTTAGACAAATATTTCAATGTTGCAGAAAGTATGGAATATCGCTCAATCCCAAGAAGAGAATTTTTATTGTGTTAGAAGGTAATCTTTTGGCTTATATCATAGCTAGAAATGGAATAATTTTGGACCTTGAGCGAGTTAAAGCATCGTGTTAATTCCCTTCCCAAATGGAAAGAAGGCAATGCAACCCTTCCTGGGAAAAATCAATTTCATTCACAAAACCATCTTAAATTTTGCCCAATTAATCAAACCATTGGAAGACATGATAAATAAGGATGTCATCTTCAAGTGGATTCAAAGAGATAAGGAATCCTTCACTGTGATCAAATAAAATATCTCTGAGGCTCCTGCCTAATTCAGTCTAAATTTTGAGAAATACTTCATGCTATATACATTTGCATCAAACTCTTCAATTGTGGTCATTCTTAGACAGAAGGACGATGAAGTGAATGAATGACCCATTTCATTTATGAGCATTGGGCTACAGGAATCTGAGCTCAACTACCCATATATGGACAAACAAGCTTACATAGTGTATAAATTTGTCAAACACTTCAGGCCTTACATCCTGAAGAGTCATGTGAAAGTGATCATTCCTCACTTGGTAGTAAGGTCTCTATTCATACAAAAGGAATTATGGGAATGAAGAGCAAATTATATGAAAAAAAATTCAAGAGTATGATCTAGAGTTCAAACTAGCTCACACCATTAAAGGTCACGGTCTGTGTAATCTAGTTGTCGAAGCCAACAATCTGCAAGAGGAATAAATGAGTGGTTGGGAAGGAGAGCTATACATGTACAACTCTGATTTTGTTCATGCACCAAGTACAAAATCATCATGGTACACTGAGTTGAGATAATACTTAAAATAAGGTACAATGCCTTCACACTTAACAATAAAACAAAAATGATCCACGCAACTTAATTCCACACCTTACTACTTGGTTCAAGGAGTTTTATTTAGGACACACAATAATGGAGCTTTCTTGAGATTCCTAAAATCTTCTGGCAGAGAAGGCACTAAAAGAGCTTCATGATAGCCTAGTTGGAGGTCATTATGCTAGCAAAACCACAACACATAAAATCATTTGAGCAGGGTATTATTGGCCTACCTTATTTAGATATGCTCATGCTACACTCGTAAATATGATTTCTTCCATAAATTTTTTGGAAGAGAGAAAATATTAGCCACCCCACTACAGCGAATCACGGTAGAAAAAAAAAAAAAAAAAAAAAAAAAAAATAGTTGGAATTGGACATTATTTGCAAGATTTTCCCACACTCATCAAATCAACACAAATATACCCTCATAATGATATATTATTTCACAAGATGGGTCGAGGCCATCCCTTTGAAATAAGTGAATGATTAAATGGTGATGTAGTTCATTGAGAAAAACATAATCACCAGGTTTGGCATTCCAACTTCACTTTTTTTTTATAATGTTACGTCTCTCTCATATTTGAAATTATATGATATTTCTTTGGACAAATACATTGTGCTTAAATACTCCTCTAATTAAATTCCCCAAGGCAACGGATTGGTTAAGTCTAGTAAGAAAAAAATGATCTAAATCATTAATAAAATTGTGCTTACTCAACAAAGGAATTAGCATAACATGTTATCTAATTCCCTATGGGATGATCAAGTCACACCTAAGCCTTCTATATGTAATTCTCCATAATTATTGGTCTACAGAAAGGAGTAAATCCTTCCTTCACACCTCTACCTACCAGGACTACAACTCGCCCAAGCATTAAGAGGTAGTTCTTGCTCCATTATGCACGGTAGGATTGACACCCTCCTCATACTTGAAGAGGAAAGGTAGAAGACTCATGCTAAGTTTTCATCTCATTAGTTATGCATCAAATAATGGTTTGACAAGAGATATGCAGATGATACGAAATTTTGTGTAGGTGACCTTGTTCTAAAATGGGATAAAGCTCATGAAGATAAGGGAAAACACACTAAATTCCAATCCTTTTGGCTAGGTCCATTCCAAATCCATGAGAAGATTGGTTAGAATATTTACATATTGTAAACCTTGAGTGGGGAGATAGATTCCCTCCCCATAAATGGGCAAGATCTAAAGCCTTATTTCTATTAGCGTCTCTTTGAGTTGTTTTTCTATTTGTGCATGTTTCTTTCCTTACACCTTTGTTTTGTTTCATTCCATTTATGTTTTCACATTTGTTTCCTTATGCACTACTCTTTTGATTTTATTATTATTCCCTTGTATATAAATAAAAGGTTGTGTACACAAAATAAATTGCTTGTCTCAAAGACCCATGAGCATATGTTGAATATCATGAATGAGGTTATAGTAGTTGTTTGCCAATTTGTTGAAAGATCTCCTTCTACTAGTTCAGTCCTAAATATCCTAATGAGTCAATTTTATCTAAATGGAAAACATGAATTAGATCATGTGAGGGAACTCTAATAAGCTACAATATCCTTCATCCTTAGTAGGGGCCCTATCACTTGAATTGGTCTTGAATTAATGAATAGTGTGCTAAATGTGTTAGCCCAATTGCTAGAAAAGGGATAGAGAGAAAATACAAAGAAATAAAACCCATTTCGAAAAATATTAGTCTTTGAA
Source organism: Pinus taeda (assembly GCA_000404065.3). Taxonomy (NCBI): domain Eukaryota; kingdom Viridiplantae; phylum Streptophyta; class Pinopsida; order Pinales; family Pinaceae; genus Pinus; species Pinus taeda. The sequence goes on from APFE031074440.1 coordinate 34,165, forward strand.
ACATAAGGAACAACCTCTCTAGCCGCAAAATAATTCACGACCCCTCATCCACCTTGGTGCAATGAACGCCAAAATAATGCAAAAGTGGATGAAAGAGAAAAATGATAATAAAGTATAAAGGCTTGAGAAAGGCTTCCTGCATAAAGAGGTGATGTAAGCAACTTTTTCGAGGCTATGGACATTGGAAGGTAGCAAAGCAATGCTTGTGATTTCTTGAGTGACTCTACCAGGGTTGTAGACACTCCCTGGTAACAAAGTAGCACCATATACTTGTATCAAAACTTTGAACATCTTAAGCTCAGATATATAATATCTCTATCCCCTATCAAAAATTTTGGTGACCAAATCAAATCTCATGATGCATTATAGAGGAAAGATATGGAGATGCTAAAATATTAAACAGGGCTAAACAACTAAATTAGTGAGACCTGTAGGTCTAAATCAATACTTCCAAATGATTGAAATCTATCTTAATAAGTGTGAAATAGAGATGTTAAGGTCCTATTGTGAATCACCATTTTTTATAGTCACTACAATAGCCCTAAATTTTTTACATTCTCAAAATTTGGAGTCCCCTTATCTTGAACTTCTCCAAGATTAAGTTGCAATGATTCTTATAAACTTACATGCCGTCATTATTCCTTGTATTTCTTTTCTTCCTACCAAATGTTATGCAACCAAATCATACAGGAACTTTCGTGGTCCCATACTATTCGTCCATCAGCTGTCAGATTAACCCAGTCTTGGTCTCACATTGTTATTTTAAAGATCTGATCCAAGTCATCATCACTTTCCTCATAGTCGCGGACTGGTTCAGTATAGCATGGTCCTTCTGCAGGGTCCAATGGTACTACAACATGAAGCGATTTCCTTTCAAACGACATTGTCCGCTTCTTCAAATTGATGACCCCATTCATGTCGATAGCCCAATCAATTCCTAGGAGAGCGGGGTATGGATTTCTATCATCAAAAATCTCTATTACTTAAAAATCAGACAACACGCTCACACCTTCTATATGTATGGTAACTCCCTGCAATCATCCCATAGGGATAATCTTCTGCTGGTTCACCATCCTCAGTTGAATCATCTCCCCATTCTCTCCCAGGTTTTTTTAGGTAATACATTCACATCAGACCCCAAATCCAAAATAACCTGGTCCATCTCATAGTCTCCTATTTGTGTGGTAAGCCTCATCTTGCACCATGTTCTTTCCTTATGCTTACTGATCTTTCTGACTACATGGGATCCAACAAAAGTATTATCCTTACTGGCACATTTGTTTATCAACTCCTACAGCACTTTCACATCCTTTTTATTGTGCAGTAGTTTCATACAAGTCTCCAAGAAGATGGTAAGCACAGAGGGGTCAACCTCTGCAGGCAGTTTGTCCTGACTTCCTGAGGTAGAGGCATCAACGAAGATTTTCTTCGCTTCCATGAAAGTTTCCTTCGCATGCTCCAGATCAAACCCAGCCGCCTTGTGGACCCATCCACCCTTCTTTAGGTTGCTTTCCCTTATCGTCACCGGTCGCAATCCCGCTTCGTAGTACGATATTCACATTCAGGTCCTCTTCGTGGGGCTTGGCCCTCATCATCTGTAAGTTCTAAGCAGGATGTTGAGGTTGTGCCTTATTCTCCTGCATCTTAGCCATCAACACAGGACAATCTTCGATTGTGTGGTCAAATTGAGTGCAGTATTGACATGACGAGTGTGTCTGATTCGTACACTCCCATGCATAGTGTCTTGGCATTCTGCAATTGTAACAAATGGCCTTCCCCCGACCCCTACCAGCTCCTCCTCCTCCTCGGCCTCATCTGTGCCCCTGATATCCTCCACATGTTCCCCCAATGCCCTGATCCAGAGGCCGAGTTTTTTCTTGCATTCAATACATAGGCATCCTCTCCATCATTAGTTCATAGCTTTGACAGTGGCACTCATCGTGGCCCACTGATTTGCAGAAATCGCAAAACAATTGTTGTGGTGTATGTACAAACTTTTGCAAGAAATGACAATTTTTTGTTACATGTTTTATGGCTACTTGACAAATAGCGCACCATAGCGTGGGCCTCGCACTTGATCCTATTGGAGCTTCCTGCCTTAGGGGCATAGGTCCCCCTCATGTGATGTAATTCACAAAGACAGGGCAGTGATCTTTAACATGCCCCTTGTTTTTACACTTGAGAGACCAAACTTCTTCATGCACCTCCTGCCGAGCCGCTTTTTCCTTTTTCAAGCCATGCAACTCTGCATGAATATTTTTAACTCCCAAAGAAGCATCCTAGATATGTGTCTCATGCAATCTCATCACAGTTTCCAAGTCTTCCGCCTGAGTTCCTATCGTTTGTTGTGATAAAGAAATCCTTAAGTGGGGCAGGAGCGCAGCTATAAACCAATCGTGGTGCTGGCTATCTGTGAGATTCATATTAGCTTTGCGGATCCAGCACTTCAGTCTTTGATCTAGCTCCCATGGCGTTTCACCGGGCCTCATCATGATTCCCTTAAATCCAATTGCTAACTGTGAGGCAGATTTAGGCTTATTGAATTCCTTGTTCAAAGTGGTTTGAGTATCTCCCAACGACGCCAATGGATTATCAGTGCAATACTTAACATACCATGTCAGCACGCGGTCTCGCAAAGCAGTGACTAACTGTGCTTTCTTTATATTATCATCCATAATTTATTGTGTTGTCCACACAGCCTTCACAACAAACCAAAACTAATCAAATCCTCACTTCCTAAGCCCTTGAAAATTGGCAACTTCATCGTATTCGACATGTTGACCAGCGGAGGTGATGGTGGCGGTGTGGGTGAAGCTACCGGTTGTGCAGGTGAAGGTGGAGGTGGTGTGGACGAATGAGTTATCCGTGGAAAACCCTACCTTATCAATTGGACAATGCTCTTTGTTGAAGCATGTGTTGCTCCCTCGCCATCACTTGAAGGAGGTCCAATCAAGGGACTATATTTAGGACCTATTTTTCCTTGATTTCTAAAGTTTCATCCACTTTGCGTAGATCCAAACATCAAGTTAATGGAATAACCCACTTTTCACACAAGAGAATCTTAATCCAAGTATTCAAAGATCTCAAATACTTATCTCGCAGTCCCTTGAAGAAGAATTCCTTTTGTTTGTTGTAACTAACTATGATATCAACCACAAACTTTGTAACAAATCCTCTGATGACTCGATCAAGCCAGTGATCAATTGCTCACACAATCTTATCTTCAAAAGTTGCTAACCTTTGCACGGGCTCCGGGATCCACACCATCGGACCATCAAGCCTCCACCTTCCTTGGTCATCTTCCAATTTAACGATCCAATCATATAGTTCAATCAGGAAGGTGCAGAAGAAAATTTCGTGTATTTCTGTGTATAAATATTTGTCCAACCACTATTCTTTTGTCAGGCACGGAATCCTGTTTTCTTGTGCCACAAATTCGTGGATATTTCGATCTAACCACTTCTCATTTTCCTTCTTGGTCGGATTCCAGTGATGCGACATCACACATCTCTTTATGCAGATCTCGGTCCCAGCAACAGAACCATTTTTTGGCTTAGGGAGTCCTAACCCAGGTTCAGAGTTAGTTGTGCCAAACAAATCCCTACACTACTGGCCCTTTTGGCATCAATACGCGGTGCACAGACTGAAGTCTCACCCGAAGCAGTATGCGGGGATGTTGGAACCAAGTTTTTGCACCCAGATATCAGTGTGATGTCGTTTTGGTGACCTAGGTCTGCCTTCGCGCAGACCTCTATGTTCCTGCAGCCTATTGTTGTAACTTCCTTCAATCAGCCTCTAGACCTCCATGAAGGTCTGTGATTGGCTTTTGCAAACCTTGAACAGGTCAATTAGCTACTTATGGGCACTTTAGATTACCATTAGATCAGTAGTTACTTGGAATTACCTAAGTGTGTGATAACTTTAACAGAAAGCATTATGATCTTCGTGTAATCACTTAACATTAATTGTGTTCAGATAACAACACAGATTAAGTAAAGTCGCACTTCGATACATCATTATTTATAAAACCATAATTCATCACAACATATAGCGCATTCATACATAACATAAGTAAAAGGATTAAACACAGGAATTTCTATAACAATCTTCTTTATTGATATTTATAAAAGGTTTACAGACTCAAAACTTCCCTACGCACTCAGCCACAGGGGTCCACGCACTCATCTGCGAACACTACTCTAGGCCTCTGTGCACTTAGTTTCAGAGCCTTTCCCTCCTCTAAGACTTCTACCTCTGTTCTAGACTTCTTCACTCATACCCATAGACTTCTTCTTACTTACTTTAAACTCTCCAAGACACACCTATTTATACAATCCCATGGTCCGTGGACCATGGGTAGATCTTCAAAAGCCAACTCCAGTTACATAAAATAAGGGTAAAACCCTTTTTTACTCTTAACTAGCTACACGCTCCGCGACCACAATTTGGGGAGACTTTACATCCTTTTACATCAAAACTTGGTTTTTGTCCCAAAACTAACCCAGGGGACCCCATCCCAACAATGATACGTAACATAAAGTAACAAAAAACCACATGGTATAGTAAAGCTTCAGAAAAAGCATAGATATATGTAGGTTCCTTCCATATTGAAGACTGTAAGAACTATTTTAGGAAACTTAGCCCAGAATGATGACTCTGATCGCAGGGCTACACTTGCATGAGAATTGTGCAATGGTAGGTTAGAATTTGCATTAATAGTGTTGAGAGGTACGTCATTGATAACGGTAGCCTCTTCCTGATGGTCATTTGAATCAGTGTCAGATTTTAATACTATATAATGTTCCACTCAATTCAACCTAAACCATTATATCATCCAAATTGTAATCTGATGTCCTGCAATATGTGTTTGATCTCCTCTTAGCTAGAAAATAGTTTATAGTTATCAACTTGCTTATCATGTATAACCATACTAAGCAGTGTCTCCATTTGGCAATGGTGAGTGATTGAGTGAAGGAAATGAAGTCATCTCCTCCAAAACTTTCCTGGATCCAGCACCCATTTGAGACTTCTTCCACTTATCTCAGAGTCTGGGAAATATTTGTGGTCTCCAAATTCCTTGGCTTCCAACGTTAGAATTTCTTTTCTAACATCAAGGGGGGGACCTAAAATAAATTCGCCACATGTTCTCATTCAAACAAACGTTGGTGCCTAGAGGAGGATTCCCCTGGCGCTCCACCCCGCCAGGTGGGAAATCATTGGCACAACACCATATAAGACCTACAAATAAAACACTTAACCACGACCACTAAAAAACAAAAAACGACCCAAGTAATATCATGGTGAGAGTGTAGTTTCACCCGGACACAAAATAGAAGGTTGACTACAAGGCAAGAGGGAAAGTTTGGAAGAAAAGGAAGAATAAGTGATAATTATCAAAAGCCCATTGTTGAGACTGATCCAATAGTGAAACTGAGTGCAAAGACAAGAGTTAGGAGTGGCAAGGACTGGGGTCAAAACCAAATTGAGAATGTACCTAAATACCAAACCCCACAAACAAGCATTGGGCAGCTAAAGGATACTCCAGTTGGGTCTGAGCCTTGTAAAGATGTTGGGGATAAAAGGACCACCAAGTCAAAGGATAGGCCAGTCCCTGTGTTATGCAAGAACAAAAGAAAACAGTGATAGAACTGACGATGAGAGTGACTATAGAAAAGATTAATTATTAAGGGAAGGAGGGCGTGAAGGTAATGATTGACCTTCAGGCACTGTCACAACCTAATGCTTTAACCACATTTTGATAAGAGTTGAGGATTCCTAAAGGCAACAAACTGCAACATTCTTGACATCTAGGAATCCAATTTTTTACCACCCTGTAAGCAATGTAGGGCTTATATAACAAAATACAAGTGTGTGGAAGTTGGTATGATGAAAGGAGATAAAACCATAGACCTTGCATGACGAGGGCCAAGTGTCCTGATTGAACCCATTATTCAGGAAACTAAGGAAATTTCACATGATGATATCATAAACGAGCATAACTCGTTGGTCAGAATAATCTCTTCATTTGACCAATTTGTCGTGGAAGGAGCTCTCCATATCCAAACAGACAAAAGGAATGACTAGAGTGAAGATCCTAAATCATATGAAATTGCCAAGGCTAAGTTGTAGGAATTTAATATGAGGGGGCCTAAACAAGTGATCCCTTGTACCTGGAGCATAAATATGCCATGTGATTGTCATGTGGGGCCGAGAGGAGGGCCTAAATCACACCTCAAGGACTGCCAAAGGTTTGTCCATAAGAGGGACATGCGTGGAGGGTGTCAGAATTTTTGCATAAATTTTCTTATATACTACACCTCCTGGAAATTACTTAAATCCACCACCAGAAGTCAATCGACAGTAAGAAAACCCATCAAGGAGTAGGGTATTGGTAGCTAGATTATCCTAATGTACCAGCTACCTTATCTCTTGAAACCTACCTATTTGTTCAATCTCCATCCATGATTCTTCAATAGAGACATTTTCTTGTAGACTACCCCAGTTCACCAGGTGATATGTCGCCTTGTTCCCTTCCCACCATGTGTGTAAGGGGATTACATAGACGAAGTTTGATAATAGGTTGCTTATATTGCTAACCATCTCCTTTACATGCCAGTTTTGTATAGTTTTATCAGAGGAATTGCCAAGTAGAAATTTTCTAATGCAAGATATTACTACTTGAGAGTCAACATGAACCTCGATTAGCCTGAAGCCTTTCTTGATGGATATTCGGAGCCCTCTTTCAAGTGCCATAAATTATGCCATGTTATTTATAGATATCCCATAATAATGAGTGAAAATATGTATGGGATTTGAGTTGGAATCCCTAAAGATACCTCCAATGTGTTCTCTGCCTGATTACCTTTAGAGGCACCATCAAAACTTAAATTAATGAAAGCTTGATGGGGAGGGGTAAAATAGGTTGTGTTGGATAGCATGTTTCTTTCGACCTGGAGGAAACCATTGATACCCCTATTGGCTTGAATGTCCAGAGATTTTAAAATGAGTGTCTCAATCTCATTAAGATGACCATCATCTGTAGGTGGAGGGGTTGCCATGATCGTTTCCCTAATGTTCTTAAGGATGATGTCTTGGAGAGTTTGCAAAGACCTTTTCTTGTCGTCAAAGAGTCTAAGGTTCCTTTATTTCCAAAGAATACAAAGTGAAAAACCAATGGCTAAGCACCAAACCAATCTTCCAACCAAGATCTAATTATCGAGGTGTTTGGCATAAGGCACTTGAATAATTGTTGAATGAAGTTCCATAATTTACGAGCAAAAGGGCACAAAAGTAAAAGATGTTGTGTTGTCTCCTCCTCTTGTGAGCAAAGTAAACATATCAATGAACCCTCAAAATCTTTTATTCGAAACTTTTGCCATGTAGTAATCACCCCTAAGAAATCAACCATAGGAAGGTTGTGATTTTGGGTCAAACACAATCCTTTCATAAGTGATTCCACAATTTTGAGTGCCCACGTGGAGTAGCCTTATTTTAACATGAATGTACTTGATGATTGGTTCCCCCATATTAGAGTTTCTAGCTTCTTTGATATGCAGATTAGTCTGATTTGTAATGTCACATGGTAATCATTCCATTGATGCCTATCTCAGGGTTGTTCCCACTAGAGGTCCCAATCAGTTTGTGTTTTCGATTGAGGCCAACACTGATCATTCCATGTTTCTTTCCAAAAATCTACTACCTTATGAGCTCCTTGAGCATGGAAAATGTTCTTTATTGATTGGAGTTTATCAATCGCTTGCATGATTGTATATTGTTGCCAGGATTCCTCCCAAAAAGTCGGTGTCATCCTGTTTTATATCTCCTAGAATGCATGTTGATTGACAATATCATTTGTCTAAAAGGCCCAATTCCATACCCCTAAACCTTTGATTTCACCTTCAACGTGAAAACACTTAGTGTTCAGATGCAGATATTTATGGGACCATATTTGTTTCCATACTTGAGAACTACCCTAAACCCAAAGCCACCAAATCTTCATGGCATATGTTTTGTTAGTTAAAATGGGATCGTGCAGTCCTAATCCTCCATGCTTCTTTGGGAGTGACAACTTATTCACCCCATTAATGCCCATGTGCGCTTGTTGGTTGAGCCTCTCCATAGGAAGTTAGTCCATAATTATTTCAATTGGTTAGATACTATAAATAGAATTGTCATACTGAAAGCTGATAATTTGATAAGGCTTGTAGTACCTCTTTTGTCAAAACCAATTTTATTTGGAAGTTGAGCGCTCTAAAGACCCAATTTTTAACTTTACGATGAGTCCTTTCTATAAGTTCTTCCCATGTGGAGAGCCTGTTATAATATAATACAAGTGGTACTCCTAAATATTTGGAGGGCAGGTAACCTCTACCATACCATATCATTTTACTTAGTTTATACTTAACCATCTCTAGACAATTGAAGAAGAAAATATGTGTTTTATCAGTGTTCACTTCCATACCTAAGGCTTCCATGAAATTTTGCAGAAGCCTACATATTATTTTCAGTTCTTTAGAGGTTGGTAAGCCAAATAATATTACATCATCAACAAATTGTTGATGAGAGATTGGGAAATATGCACCAAATAAATGAAGCCCATAGATGAATCCTAACTTGGTAGCCTTCTGAAACAATCGACCTAAACCTTCCATTACTAAAATGAAGAGGAATGGTGATAGGGGGTTCCCTTGCCTCAAAACCCTTGTTGAATGAAATGTTTGTGAAGGGGATCCATTAATCAGTATGGAGAAAGAAACTAATGAAATAATATAGAAGACCCAAGTTATCCATTATTTTGAAAATCCAAAGGCCCTTAGAATCTGGACTAAATATATCCAACTTATTCGATCATAAGCTTTGGATAGGTCTTGTTTAATGAACATACCTGGTCATTTGGAAGGCTTCAAAGAGTGTATAATTTCTTATACCAATATGACTCCATCAGAAATATGTCTCTCTTCTACGAAGCCAAATTAGGACTGAGATATGAGGAAAGGAAGAAAAGGTTTCAATATTTTGACCATTGCAATTGAGATTATTTTGTAAAGCATGTTGCAAAGAGAAATAGGTCAGAAGCCTTCAGGCCACTCAGAGTGGCCTACTTTGGAACTAACATGAGGAATGTAGCATTAAGAGTTGGATACAGCAATTCGTTGCTCCTTGATTCTTCAACAAGATCCTGAATTTCCTTTCCTAGGAATCCACATCACTTCTGGAAGAACTCTGTTGCACATCCATCTAGGCCTGAGGTTTTATTTGTAGGCATGTTCATTACCACCATTTCAAATTTAGCAAAGGAGATTGGCCTCATCAATGTCGTGTTTTGTTCTTGATTGATCATCTCAGGAAACTGAATTTATCATTGGTTTTTTGTCCATGTAATTCTCCATTAGAAGGTGATTAAAATGATTTACCAATGATTTATCTATTTCTTGGTGTTGTATTTTCCTTTACCCATCCTGACTCTATATAGAAAAAAAAAATATGATATCTTCATTGAAGCATAGGATTATGGAAAAACGTAGAGTTTTTGTCACCATGCTTAAGCCATTGGATCCTCGACTTCTGTTTCCATAGTATTTCTTCTTGTTTTCTTATATTTTCTAATTTTTGAAGGGTATATTAATAAATAATAATATTGCATTTAATAATATTTATTTAGGGGTGGTATATGTGGGGGATTATGCTCAATTTTTAGAGAATTAAGAAGTATCTTATGAACGAGATTTAGGGATAGTTACAAATAGTAAGAGTGAAGCATATGCTCTCCTCCAAGGATTACATTTTACAAATGTAGTTAGCATGTGAACTTTGATTCTCATTGGTAACTTAGAGCATAATTATCAACCTTGTGAGAGTAGGCTAGCTTGCCACATTGCAAGAATTAAAAAGGATACCCTTATGTTCAAGAATGATTTCTTTTTTCAAATTCAAAGAGTCTTATATTAAGTAGGCTCACTTATAAGTGCAACCTCAAAATTAATTGAAGTTTGAAAGAAAATGGGGTTATATATTTCCAACCAAGCCCCTCAATTTTTATCCAAAATCATTTATGCATAGTGACATATTCCAAGCTCAACATCAACACATGTCAACAAAGCCAAGCAGTCTTAGTATATCAAGGAAAGGATGAGATGTGAAATGCATCACACCTACACAATACATGTAGATGCCCAACTTAAATTTCAAATGGAAATTTGAATTATACAATGATTTGAAGCATGGGAAAGATGGGATAATGGCTCAGTTTGTGTGTGTAATGTCTAGCATGGGATATTGGTAATGGATGGCTTTCATTCAATTGAAACCTTGGGAAATCCCTCCATTTTGGTTATTCCTTAGCATTTTTATAGCGATTTTGGCTTCATCCTTAGTGGATTATTTCTCGGCTTACATCGAGGCTTGGGATTTAGGGACCTTGAGCTTCTTTCTTCTTGGGATGTCTCTTATAGGTGGAGGAATTACATCCTAATTTTTTGGCTATATTTGATTTTATAAAATGAAATTTGGGCCAGTCACCTATGACCTCTTTATATTCTTGTGTGCATTGTACAGTTTCAAATTTGTTGTGTACTTTTCCTCTCAATGTGGAATATCAATTCGATTTATTTTTCCTGTTAATTGGTAAATCCTCTCGTCCTTTGAACTTGATCCTTTGGGTGCTTATACCTTATCTATGTGGACATTTGTGGAATTGTATAGTTATGGATTATATGGAAAAATAGGGATTACATAGATCTCTTCGAAGGCATGATGGTATTATAAATAAGAAACTAAGGTTTGTATTTTCAATAACCACTAAGGTTCATAAGAATAAGAATCTATACTATATTTCAAAATGTGGTGTTTATGGAACTCTTATGTAGCAAAAGAGGAAAATTCAAGTTATGTACTAAGTAACAAGATACTTCCAAAGAGGGCCCACGTGTCACATCCTACATGTTGGGATTGATACATGAAGGCACGTGTCCTATTAATGGGTCACATGCCAAACATGTGCCCTCATCATGTCTCCTGTAGAAGTGCCATGTGGCCCATAAAAACATATTTCCCTTTCAACTGATCTCATTTCACTCAAAAAATTGGAGGTGTGAGATGTTTTTGAGTGCAACTAAGGGTTATTATTCAATGTTAAAATGGATTCCAAGTATTAGGAAGGTGGATTTTTCCACCAATCTTCAACTACTTTCCTATAACAATTCATAATCTTCCTGATTTCATGGGAATTGTTGTTCAACTATCAAGGGCAACTGGAAAAGTTTAAAGGAAAGGAAGGAATGCCCCCACTAATGTTGTCTCCACTTCTTTGTTTTATTTAGGGTCTACTAGTGCTCCATCTACTAGAAGTGTGGTTATATATTATATTATATATATAAGATATATATATATATATATATATTATATATATTATTATATATATATATATATATATATATATATATAATATATATATAATATATATAATTATATTATTATATATATATATATATATATATATATATATATCTATCTATCTATATCTATATATATATATATATATATATATATATAGATATATATATATTATATATATATATATATATATATATATATATATATATATTATATTATATATATATATATATATATATGTATGTGTGTGTGTGGAACATCGCCTATTTTTGGGACCGTCATGTCTCATGTTAAACACTCATATATTTGTGTCCTCCATGTCTTGTGTCATCATGTTATGCGACTTATTCTCTTGAAGTTGAATTCTCCATGTTGAGGAATATGGTTTTTTAATCTCAACAAAGGCTCCTAGACTTGGGAAACCATGTATTTGACCCCACTAATGTTGAAAGAGATGAAACTCTAAGCAAACATGCTTTTCACTAGTTTTTTCAAGCTATGTAGAAAAAATTTAAAATGTAGTGTCTTTAATAGAATATACACTAATGGAAACATTTTGGAATTTTCAATTAATAGTGGTTTGGAATTTTCTATACTTGGCACATATTATTTTCTAATAATATTGGTTTTAGTAAGAGAAAAATCTCCTTTTGTATTACCATGTTGTCTAGCTCTACTATAAGTTATTTTTAATACAAAATCAATCATCTCTATTAAAAATAATAATAATAATAATAATAATGTTCATTCATTACTAATTCACCATCATAATGAAATGCACTTTACCCATCCTCCTTTATTTCTTATTAACCATGGTTTATATTTAAATTTTATATCACTTAAATAAAAATAAATGCACTTTTATTCCAATAAGATATTGTTATGATTATGAGGTGGTAGGTTCAAGGGGGTGCAGGGAGGAGTAAAAGTGTGTCCTTCGCATGGATTCTTTGTGTTTCTTGCAATAATATGGCAAAATCATTTGTTCTCCATCAAGGTTTAAAGTTGGTAATTATCATTAATTCCCCTAAGGTAACAATGATTGAGGACTTGAGTCTACTTATTAGATCTATGCTCTTTAATTTTGTTTTGCATGGTTACTCTTGGGATTTGTCCTCGATCAAATTCAACATGAGGTTAAATATCTGCTATCGATAATATAGGTGGATATTGGTGGCCACCCACCTATTCCACTTGGACCCCCAACATTGTTTCCTATCAATTTCCTATTTTTTGGCACAATTTCCTATTTCAACAGTTTTGTGTTTTTGGTAGTTTTTTAGGTCCGAAACTTCTAGAGAAATTTTGAGGCCCTAAACGATGTTTTTTGTTGAAATAGGAAAGCACGAGTTGAAGATATTTCTATTTGAAAATAGTTTTCATCAAATAGACCTTTTTAATGGGCTATCATACACGCCAAATGGATATCTTATGTCAAAGTTACAACCTCAGGAAGTTGACATTCCAACTAACTCCATTGGGGCCCACAAGCTTTTGGCGCTTCATTTCTTAGGTTTAAGTTTTTGGACGTTTAGGGTTTCTCATTATTTCTTCATTATAAAAAGGCCTCAGAGCCTCATTGTAACACAGTTTAGAAGGTATGTAGCTTTCATGTCTCTTCTAAGAGACAAGCTACTATCGCCTAAGCTAGTTTTCTTTCAGTCTACATGTAAACAATTTTCAACATCTATTATTTATTAATTGAAGTTCAGTTTCATTGTATATTTGTGTTTTTGGTTTAAATATATATTTCATTTTGTTCCTTCATAACTCTAGATTAGTTGTATCAAAGTGGTATGCCTTTCTCTATTTTTTGTGCATGTCCCCAATGAGGTCAGGATATAAGTAGATGGGACTTGAACTACTTGAATCCTTACTGTTACAGATCTATTTGGGCACATCAAATCCCAGCATTCAAATTAATGTTTTAGGGCTCATCAAACCCTAAATTCAGTTGTTTCATGCCCTAAACAAGTCACCCCTTTGAATGCCTCTTTCCCAGAAAGTTTCATGACCTAAGACATCCAGAAATGGTCTCTAAAGGGACCAACGCAGGTAGATACACTATCGGGGTGCTCTGCATTGCAGGTAGATACACTGTCAAGGTGCTCTACAGAGCACCTAAGCCCTCTTTAGGCTGCGTTGGGAGAATTTGACTGAAATTCGATTGGGGTTTGGGGAATATTCTTATCTTTTGGAGTCATCTAGAAGATTCCCTCAGTTATCTACTCCTATAAGATCGAAAATGGATGAGGAATGAGTTAAGGTGCATCCTATCCTCTCATCCCTTCCTCCATGGAACTAATTCTAAGTATGGAAGGCCATTTAATGCCACCATTTATGACAAAACCTCCTTCATCCTCCTATAAATTTACCACTCATCTAAGTGATCAGGGGTTGGTTGGAATATGTTGAATTGTAAGGAGATAATGTTGTGATGAGACTTGACTTTGGAGCAAATGATGTGATGCCACAAGCTTGTCTTGCTTCTGATGTGATGTGGATGGGATCCAAGCTAGAGGAATGACTTTGAATTAGACACTGATGGTTGTATTTCCTTCTTCTATCTAATAAAGTGTTTGAACCTTTTTACATATGTTGTGTTCTTTCATAATGCTTATATGTATGAATTGCTCCTGTTTCCTTTCATTTATATTCAATGGATCGTATGCTTTGATCGGTCTTTTGACTTCTGGTTTGTTTATAGGGTACTTCTCAAGCAGATTAAGTACGGGAAGGAGCGATGAAATCAATACAAGGGAGACGAGAGGAAAGCGGAACTACAGGTAGGCCTTCTATCCTCTCTTCTTATCTATTGCTTATAGGGAAAGTATAAAACACTTTAAAATGTTGTTCTAGGCACAGCTACTTGTCTAGTGAATTAGTGTTTATCCGTAGATGCTAAATTTTCCTAAACAAATTGGTGACTCCACTGGGGAAATATCACCTTTCCTAGTAGCTTATTCACCTCCTAGGACAGTCTTGTAGACCCTACTTGTGTTCATTGACAGTATTTCAGCTCTTTTGCATTGAATTTTGGTCAAAAATTGAGGTTACATGACTCTTAAGTGGCCTCTCAAAAATCAACGCAGGCTTGGTTAGGGGACAGTGCTCTACAGAGCACCCTTGAGTGAGAGACAGCGCTCTGCAGTGCAGCTAGGCCCTCTTTGACCTGCGTTGATCAACCTTAGGTCAAATTCCCACCTTTGGAAAGTGTTTTTGCCAATTTTTCTCTATTTGTTTGCATGTTGATTGATCAATGAATGTCATGTCTTAGAGAACAAATTTTTATCTCCTTTTCCAACCCTACTTTGATTTGATTGATTAATGTTTATTTATTGTTTTCTTTGTCATTATCAATCTATAGTCAAAGTTAGAATATAGTTGATTAATCTCTGTTCGAAAGAAAGTGTCGTAAAGTCTTCTCTTCCTTCGAATTAGAACTGTTGTAAAATTCTTCGTTCTTATGAAAAATTGATTGATTGTATGTGCAGATTTCCTTTTTTTTCATCATAACATTAAGGGATTTGAAAAGAAAAACTTGCATCGTTCATATTTTATTTTGTGAATGCTTGAAAGGAATAGCATTAGTTGTGCTCTTTGCTCTTTGTCAAAAATCTGATTTCTCTATCCCTACTAGCTAAGGATTTTCATTGTTAAATTGAATGGAAAGAATGCTTATCATATTAGTTGAATTTTAGGAATTGAAAACATACATCACATGGTGAACCTTGAAAGGCAAATGCTAAAGAACATCAACTTAAAATTTATCTAAATTTACCTAATGGAGCATTGTCACCTAACAAAAAACATTTAGAGGTCTAGGCTAGAGACGTATTCCAGCGTCATAAAACAAAGCAGTCGTCGCTAACTTGTCTACAGTAAATCCCGAGTGTGATACCTCATTCCACGTACGTGAGTATAACATAGCTCATCCACGTACCTTCGGGTATATAGTGCAGTGTTACAGTACGTAAAGTATATGGGAATGCTCTCACTATGCGGTTTTACATTAGACAGCGCTTATACGGATTGGGCCTCCACGTACTTTCGGGTATATATGGGAGGACAGCACTAAGTTTCTATCCATCCTTAGGTAACCGAGTCGGCTACCTTGTACACTGTGATACATCGAACACAGCATTTGGGGAGATTGCTTTCCCGTACTTTTTGGTTCGCTGGGAGGTATTCTGCAATTCACAATTGCTTGGTAAACCTTTTGCCTAGATTATCCCTCTTTGTTTTGTTATGTTACTTTGATTAAAATATAATTAGTTGACCGCAGATAACATCCTCCCTGCTCGCTCCTTAGTTGATATTAGGTTGAAACGTATGGAGACAAATCCGGAGTCCAACGATCAAGGAATTCCTTTTGATGGGAATCCTAGTCCTTTTCCTCCTTTTGGAAATATTGGTACTCCTTATATGGCTACATTGTCCCTTCAGGGATTTACCATTGGCTTGCCAGTATGGTTGTTTTCAACCTCCTTGGTTAAAAATGTCGTGATTTCTTCGCAATCGAGTACACCTCTGACTGGACAAAATCAACCTCCAATTGATCCTAAAGTTGACCCTTTGCCTTCTTCCTCGGTTGTTTCTTCCTCCCCTTCTTCCTCTTCACCTAGTGAAAGTATTGGTACTAGTAACCAGGTGGCTAAGAAGAAGAAAAAAGGGAAGAAAAAGAAGGAGAAAATTCAGTAGAGGGGCAATCAAGCAACCATTGCTTTCAAAGCAACATCTAATGAGAAATCGTCCATCAAGGCTCACAAAGTTCGATATCCATGTAAACTTTGTGCGGGAGACCATCTTCTTTGAAATTTTCCTGATATTCCTTAGATCTTAAAAGTATGGTCTTCTCATTCACATCATCTTGTGTCATCAACTTCTGGAGATCATGTTGGTGACACATCATCAACTAGTGGTAGTAAATTTCATAGAAAGAAGGGTAAAATTAAGTTTCCCTATAGGTTGTGTGAAGGGAATCACCCCATTCACCTTTGTCCCTATTTGGATGAAGCCAAAAAAGTG
Organism: Pinus taeda; assembly: GCA_000404065.3. Lineage (NCBI taxonomy): Eukaryota > Viridiplantae > Streptophyta > Pinopsida > Pinales > Pinaceae > Pinus > Pinus taeda. The sequence continues at coordinate 50,584 of APFE031074440.1, forward strand.
TTGGATAACGTCTTGCTTCACCGCAGCGACTTCCATCTTGTTACAGGAAACTCTCCCTAAATCCTTCACTAGTTGATGAATTGACTAACCAAAATCAACCGTCGGTCAAAGCCTCTCTCTCTAAAAGTGAATCCTATGAGTCTATACCCGACCCAAATCAACAGGTCGAGGTAACGGTTGACCTAATTTCACCTTCGGCTAAGTGTACCTTTCCCGAAGAGAGTGAATATGATACCACTCAGGTTCTTTTTGTTTCTTCAGATTCAAATGAGGTTGGGGGAAATTCGCTTGTTCCATCAAGACAGGAGGAAAATCCTCCCATTCTCGTAACTCAAGCAGTTAATTCTCCCATTTCTACAGTACCCTCTCCAAGTAGTCTAGTCACTTCCTTTGATTGGAATCGACTAGCAGGATTATGTCTTCCTTCCTATGTGCCTTTCCAGATCATATTACAAGTTTGTAATATGATTGTATCTAGCACTATTATAGACAAAGGTGCATCAGTGAGTATCCTTTCCTTAATTGCTTGGCAAGCGCTCTGTTCACCACCACTTGTGCCTGTTACCCAAGATCTATTGGCTTTTAACAAAGGAACCAGCCAACCATTAGGGATCCTCCCTCAGTTACCTATTACTTTTGGAGGAAAAATCGTTTATCTGAATGTGATGGTAGTCCCAAGCCCTTTAGATTAAAATTTACTAATTGGGTGCGACTGTGTTTATGACATGGGAGATATTGTTTCTACACTCTTTCGAGTGATTTTTTTCCCGCATGAAGGCATAATTGTCACCGTTGACCAGCTTTCATTTCCTGGTCCAAATATGGCTTCCAGTCAACCATATTCCCTAAATGGTCCTTTTCTACCAATGGTATCATCCCCGCCACAGTTTAATTATGTGGCAACCCATTCCATACCTACATCAACTAACGATCAATTCAGTGATGTTGTACATCATGTACTGGAGGCATTGGAACCAGATCTCTCTTTCATGACCTCTTATGAGTTGTGATCAAAGAGTATGAGGATAGTTCATTGTCTTGTGTCAACCTCGTTAAAAAATGAAACCAAGGATATGAGGATAGTTCTTTTACTGTGTCAACCTCATTAAAAAAATGAAAAAATGAAACAGGTCCATGAGGAGAGTTCCTTGTCTTGTGTTAACCTTGTTAAAAAAATGAAACAAGGAATATGAGGATAGTTCGTTGTCTTGTTTCAACCTTGTTAAAAAATGAAACAAGGGTCTATTTGGATAGTTCCTTGTCTTTTGTCAACCTCGTTAAAAAATGAAACCAAGGATATGAGGATAGTTCCTGATCTTGTGTCAACCTCGTTAAAAAATGAAACAAGGAATCTGAGCAGAGTTCCTTATCTTGTGTCAAGCTCATTAAAAAATGAAACAAGGTCCCCTGGAGCAAAGTTCCAATCGAGTCTTTGATTAGATCTCGTAAAATCCTAGTCGAGTCTTTCAATTGATCTCGTAAAAGAACCTTCATTCCATCCACCTGATAGCCGCGAGTCGTCTACTTAGGTGAAAGTAATGAAGCTTGGGGGGCATGCACCTATTGGTAAAGTTAAGTTTCCATGTAGGTTATGTGAAGGGAATCGCCCCATTCACCTTTGTCCCTATCTGGACGAAGCCAAAAAGTGTTGGATAACTGTCTTGCTTCACCGCGGCGACTTCCATCTAGTTATAGGAGACTCTCCCTTTCATCATGTTGGGGGCATGTAAACCAATCTCATGCATAGTTTTTCATTTTAAGCTTGTGTAAAAATGAAACTGAATTCAAGCATAGTTTTTCATTTCAAGCTTGTATAAACATGAAACTGAATCCAAGCATAGTTCTTTATGGTTCAAGCTTGTGTAAAAATGAACCCATTTCCATTTTAACCCTCGTGATTGCCATTCTATCAACCTCTTTCATTAGATGAGCCTTAGTTTTTTTCATCCCATCGCCACCATCCCTTTGGCTGATCATACGCTTTCACTTGGTTGTTTTATCCTTTTTTGAGGAACAGTTGCAATGAAGGGTCTTATTAGCCAGCCTCTTCACATAAATCAACATGTTTTGAGGAGTTCCAACATCACCGGAACTAGTTGCTACCCTATACACCACTCATTCTTGAAAATGGAGTCCTCTTTAAGCTCTTTTCAGACTCTCTAAATATGAAACGATTGTTGAGCACCTATCCTTTCCAGATCATTAATGGATTGGAAAAGATATCTCTCTTGTATTATTTTACACTTTTTCAGACTTGAGAGATTAATTTACGAAAAATAACTTGTGGAGTTTTCTTTTTGTACCTTTTCAAACTATATAAACATGAAAAGACCGAGTTACCTTTGTCGTTAAACTCGTTAAAACATCAAATAGCGACACAACTTGTCCATCTAGACAAGACCAAGTTTCACCTTCGCTAGACTCATTAAAACATCAAATAGCGATGGATTTTCCCGAAGGGTGAAATTATAAAACAAGCATATGTTATCCTCCTCAAGCTTGATAAAAATAAAGAGGTACTGGTCAGCAATGACTGGGGAAAATGGAAAAAGGGGAAAACCACTTTATGGTAGAAGGTCGCTCTTACACATGACACTTTCACTCCATCACCGTGACTATCTAGGTTGGGTTATTAGCTTGATGGTTATCATACCGTTGGTCTATCATACCAACCATTGCTTTGTTTTAGGTCAATGCTACCAATTCACTTTAGTGTCACCGACATGTTCAAGAGAAGTCATTCAGTCAAAATCCATCTTTTGCAACACCATAAACCTTCATTTTCATGACTACCATTCCTGAACCTTGTGTCGTCAGTCAAATTCCATCTCTAAAATCACTACACTTGTTTCATGTCATTGATGTGGGATACATCAAGGCCCTCCTACGATGAGTCGCTTCTTGTCAACATCAACTCATTATCCAAGAAGTTGACTTCGAAACACCCATTCAGTACCTTGAGGCTTGCATGCATCAATGGCAGGTTTCTCGCTTTGTACGATAGGCATACATCAATGGCCTTCGACCAAAAGACTTTGTATGGTGTTCGACATCAAATCATCCATTCACACCATGCAGAATGTACTGCAATACCTTGAGGATCATTATCATTATCGGTGATTTCTCTCGCATCTATTAACAACTTACATCATTGGCTGGTAATCAAATGGTGTCTTCCCATGTTCGACTTCAAATCACATATTCACATGGTTAGAATCATATTTGAGTGAACGGTTAAACGAGATTGAAGACCCCAAATTTAGTTTCATCCATCCAGGCTGCGATATTAGGAGTACTAAATCATATGTACAATGGCTTTACATTGATAGTCATTCCGATCATGGGTCTATATCTATATACGACTATTTATGTACATGTAATAAAAGTTTATAAGCTGAGAATGGGTATGCCTTCCCTCAGCAATTCATGTAAAATCAAATATCATGATATATGTATTGTGATTGATGCAGGTCACCTTCCACTTTGATTCCTCCTCATCACATCATAAAGCATTTCATTTGACATTAGCATTTTTCTGACTTCATGCTTTAGGGGGTAGTTGTTATAGATCTATTTGGGCACATCAAATCCCAACATTCAGATCAGTGTTTTAGGACTCATAAAACCCTAAATTTAGTTGTTTCATGCCCTAAACAAGTCACCCATTTGAATGCCTCCTTCCCAGAAAGTTTCATGACCTAAGACATCCAGAAATGGTCTCTAAAGGGACTAGCGTAGGTCGATACACTGCTAGGGTGCTCTACAGCGCAGGTAGATACACTGTCGGGGTGCTCTACAGAGCACCTAAGCCCTCTTTAGGATACGGTGGGCGAATTTGAGAGAAATTCAATTCGGGTTTGGGGAATATTCTTATCTTTTGGAGTCATCTAGAAGCTTCCCTCAGTTATCTACTCCTATGAGTTCAAAAATGGATGAGGAATGAGTTAAGTTACATCCTATCCTCTCATCCCTTCCTCCATGGAACAAATTCTAAGTATGGAATTCCATTCAATGCCACCATTTATGACAAAACCTCCTTCATCCTCCTATAAATTGACCACTCATCTAAGTGATCAAGGGTTGGTTGGATTACGTTGAGCTATAAGGAGATAATGCTACTATGAGACTTGAATTTGGAGCAAATGATGTGATGCCACAAGCTTGTCTTGCTTTTGATGTGATGTGGATGGGATCCAAGCTGGAGGAATGACTTTGAATCAGACACTGATGGTTGTAATTCCTTCTTCTATCTAATAAATTGTTTCAACCTTTTTCCATATGTTGTGTTCTTTCATAATGATTATATGTACGAATTGCTTCTGATTCCTTTCATTTATATTCAATGGATCGCATGCTTTGATCATTTTTTTGTCTTATGTTATGTTTACAGGGTACTTCTCAAGTGGATTAAGTATGGGAAGGAGCGACGGAATCGATACAAAGGAGACGAGAGGAAAGTGGAACTACAGGTAGGCCTTCTATCCTCTCTTCTTATCCATTGCTTATAGGGAAAGTCTAAAACACTTTAAACTGTTGTTCTAGGCATAGATACTTGTCTAGTGAATTAGTGTTTATCCGTAGATGCTAAATTCTCCAAAACACTTACAAGATTGTCCTCATCGACCCCGATGGCTTCCCATGGCGATAAAGAAGAAAAACAAGGGAGAAGGAGATCCTATCAAATTGTTAATGAAGAAGCCCTCGAGTGACAGAGGAATGAAACGATGGATAACTTTTCCCAAATCCTTAGGTGATGCATCTTCATCTAGCAATCACTTCTAAGGTGCCACCCCCTTTAAGGTACAAGTTAACTTTGATATTCTTGCATTCAATGGCCAAATAGATGCAAATATTTTAGATAAATGGTTAAATCTACTAGAAGGATATTTTATGGTCTGTGATTTTTCCAGTAGAGAGAATATTACTTTTGCACTACATAAAGTTTCCCCCCACGTCAAGGACTGGTGGGAAACATACTGTGAGAAAAAGGCCACAAAGGACTCTGCATTATTTTTAGTCGCACCCTCTTGGGACTATTTTAAGGATGTTGTCAAGGAACAATATTACCCTATTGGAAGCTACGAAGACAAATATATCAAATGGACCACACTCTGATAGGAAAGCAACCAAGGCATGCCATAGTTCACAAATATCTTTCATACTCTACATGTGAAGTTGGGTATTAAGGACTTTGAGTGACATATGGTGCTCAAGTATCATGGATATCTACACAAATAACAGAGATGGAATTCCTGGACATCTCCTCACTTGGTACAACATACCAATATGCCACCCGAATCGAGCAAAATTTTAAATAAAAGAAGTGATACTTTGGCTCTATGAATCTGAAGCAGCGCAAGGGAACCCCCAACCCATATAATAAAGGAAAGAGCCAAGGTGGAACAACCTAGGACAACCCATCGAGGCTATAATCAAATAATAACAATGGGAATACAAAGAAGGACACAAGAAAGTGGTGTTGTTGTTATTATTTTCTACTGTATTCTCATTTTTATTATTCTCACTATTTCAAAAAGAGGAAATAGATCATTGATTCAAACCCTAGTCCTATTGTTGCTATCAATAAGGTCGACCACAAGGAGCCCAAAGATCTGAAGAAAGGTGAGTGTCTCTTCCACTGATAGATGTGGGTAAAGGGGACTTCATTACATTTCGTTATCAATAGTGAGATTCAAAAGAACCTCATATCAAAAAATGTCATTGAGAGATTGGGTTTGCTGACAACACCACACCCATATCCATACACCATCAGGTGGCTCCACTAAGGGCGAGATCTATGTGTAAGCCAATAATGTTGTCTACCCTACAACATCAAGCCTTTCGTGGATGAGTTATTGTGTGATGTTGCTCCTCTTGAAGTTTTTGATGTTTTGTTTAGCCAACCATACTTGTGGAAGTGTCGTGTTGTGTATGAGTCCAAACCTTGTACTATTATTATTACTTTGGGCAGAAAACTATATAGGATACCAGAGGTATCCCTGCTTACTACTATTTCTCTGATCTTTGCTAAGAAATGCAGTACGATCAACTCCCAGATTGGGAAATTTGTCTTCCTTCTAATTCACCCTCAAAGTAAGGGGGAGATCACAGTCACATCCATGGCCCCTACATAGGGCTCCTTTATACTGAAAAATCAAGTGGATAAGGTCATGGAAGAGTATGGAGACATCTTCTCCTCACCCACAAGGGTACCTTTGCACTATCAGGTCAACCATTCCATCAATATGACTCCCAGCCCACTTTTAACCAATGGGACAATCTACCGTCACTCTCTTCTAGAAAATGAGGAAATCAAGCAGCAAATCTAGGAACTGCTACAAAAAGGGAACATCTGACCAAGTTCCTCACCTTATGGGAGCCCAATTATACTTGTGCAAAAGAAGGACAAGACCTATATGCTCTGTATTAATATCGAGCACTCAAAAAAATCGCAGTTAGGAACAAATACTCAATTACACATATTGGAAAACTTCTTGATCAACTCAAGGAGCCAAATACTTCAAAAATATTGGTTTGAAGTCTGGTTATCACCAAGTTGTAATAGAACCCATGGATGTGTGGAATACTTCTTTCAAGTCCAAGAAGGGTCTTTTCGAGTGGTTGGTCATGCCCTTCAGTTTGGTGAATGCCCCCGCAACTTTTATGAGGCTAATGGATGACATATTTTTACCTCTCATCAACTTGTTCAGGCAAGTGGCTCACCAAGGACCAAGTTCAGCATAAGTTTCCCCATCTCATGGAAACACTCAATGCAATGGGGACCATTGCTTCCTAATGGGGGAGTAATGATCCATTTGTATATTGGTGCCCACCTGCCTATTCCACTTAGACCCCAAATATTGTTTCCTATCAATTTCCTATTTTTCAACATAGTTTCCAATTTCGACAGTTTTCTATTTTTGGCATACTTTCTAGTTCTAAACTTCCAAAGCTTTTATGAGGCCCTAAACGATGTTTTTTGGGAAAATAAGAAAACAAAAGTGAAAGTCTATATTTGTAGTAAAAAATTGTTTTCCTTGTATATAAATTTCTAACTGACTATCGTGCACACCTAACAGAGATCATATGCTAAAGTTAAGCCCCCCAAGAAGTTGACGTTCCAACTAACCACATCGGGGCCCACAAAATTTTCGTGCTTCATCTCCTAGCATTAGGTTTTTGGATGTTTAGGGCTTCTCATTATTTCTTCATGATAAAAAGGCCTCAAAGCCTCATTGTAACACAGTTCAGAAGGCATGTAACCATGACATCTCTTCTTAGATAAGCTACTATCGCCTGAGCTAGTTTACTTTCATTCTGTATGTAAACAATTTTCAGCATTTGCTATTTATATATTGAAGTTCAATTTCGTTGTATCACTGTGTTTTGGTTTAAATATGTATTTCATTTCATTCCTTAATAAATCCAAATTAATTGGCATCCTTCTATCATGTATTAAGGCATCAAAATAAGGAGGTGGACAAGATGGGAAACCTTGCAAAAACCAATAAAACAAGGGTTCTAATAATCAACCACAAGGTGTATAAGTAGCTCATTCCCAAGTGTATCACCCATTGCATGAATTTAATATTACATATAGCATATCAATTGGACAATAATTTCACCCACAATGAGAGAGGGTTGTTAAGACCTTTACTGCATTTTCATATGCTCTCAACCCTCACCATTACCATTAATGATTCATCCCTTTATAATTGTTAGGACACATATGGGATATTTTCCATAGATGATGGCAACGTGAGTCCTCCACTCTCCCCTCATTGGGTCGCTCACCGCCTTGATCCTCAGTTTGAATTTGTATTGCCTTCTTTCCATCCTCCTCTCTCATTCTGTAGTTTTGGGTCTCTCACGATCTATTGTGGTTTCTTTATTTAGTGTGGGGGTTACTAGTCCCTCCTTAGATGTTCCTTATCTCCCCTTCACCCTAGACATTCTCTAGTCAATTTAATATCTTTGAATTGTTGCATGCCACTAGCACATAAGTATTTTGAACCCTAAGAGTGAATTGTGCATCATTCTTTCTTAGCTCCACTTCAAGATTTTTGTTTATCGCAATTCTCTATGGGATACTCCTCCTGGAAAATGTGTATCCTCTGCTTCAATTTTTGGGGTGGAGTGCTCAAGCACACCCTCCTCCTCTAAAAATCCAATTAATATGGGGACTTTTGACTGGTTCACTTATTTTCTCCTCTCAAGCATTTCTTTCCTCACTTACATCTACTGGTGGTGGAGCCTGATTATCTTCCTGAATTAGAAGTCTTTTTTTTAGTTGCATTTGGACCCTAGTTCCTAACAAAGGGTGTAAGGGGGCTCCCCCCCCGCCGCACTATTATCACTAGGGGTACCAGGGATGGTGGAAACAACTCTTTGAACCCCCCCTTGTGGGGACTCAAGGTAGCACCCTTGAAGACATTTTTTGGAAAACTTACCTTGTAAAATATTGTAATTTCATAGTCAATCTAGACCATTCATCATTAGGTCATAGATATGATGGTAGATGTTATGTTAGAGTTTTTTACCTAAAGGGGAACCATCATTTTATAGGGAATTGTATTGTGGTTATGTATTATTGAGAGAGTGTTGTAATTGAGAAGGAAGAGACTGTGAGAGAGAGGAGAGGAGGTTGGGGTGAATGTGTTGCATGTTGTAATCCCTTCATTTTGTTGGATGAAATAAAAGGAAGGATTTGATAGTTCTCCATGGATGTAACCTAAATTGGGTGAACCATGTATATTGGTGTCGATTTTGTATTGTTTCATTCTATGTTTTATTTTTGCATTCATTTTTATTTTATTGTTGTGTGATATTATTCCTGACAACATCAAGGATTCAACTAGGTAGAAAAGGCCAACAACAAGACTCCAAAGAACATTTAATCAATTGCACAATAAGGATTATTCTAAGCCAAGAAGGAGATAAGCTCTACAAGGCCATGAAGAAAGACTCGATTGCCTAAGCACCAGACAACCACTCTACAAAATTTGAAGCTTCACCAATCACCTGTTGCCCTCAGTAGCCTAAAATAATGACAAATGAAGCTATCATGAGTTCCCTCATCCATCTATCTTGTAGCATCTTGAATTTGGAAGAGGAAGTTAGTGAACTCCAGCATCATTCAATTCATAATTCAACTCAACCCTCCTCCACCTCAGAATTAAGGAATCTTCTTATCTATTTAGCCACAATTTGTATAGAGTTTAACTAGTGAACTATCAAAGCACCAACAACAAAAATAATTCATGAAACCTCAATAATTAATAGATAAACAAACAACAAACTCTACATAACATGAAACCTTTCAATAATAACTTTTCCTTTATTCAACTTTTAAATATATCACAAAGTTGGTATTTTCTAAACTTTTTTAACAAAATTTATACAATTAAATTATTTAATGTATTATAACTTTCTAAATCCACTAAATCTTTTGATTGAATAAACATTTTACTAACCCAAAAAAATAATAAAATTTACTCTTACGGTATCCCAACTACAATTTTCTTTGGTTTTTCTAATTTCAAATTAAAAACATATTAATATGATTTAAGTTCAACACACTTTCATTATCGTTAAATTTCAACCTACTTTAATAATAATAAATACAGTGTGATTAAATTTCAGCTTACTTTAATAATAATAAATATAGTATTATATTATGCTTTCTTTATGTTTAATAATTTTAAAAGATATAAAAAATTATTATATTTTAATATGTTAGCATGTGGGTTTAATGATTGTGTTTTTCCAAACAAAGTTATATGTTTAAATTTAAGGAAGATAAAGTATGCAAATTTTTGTAAGTTATAGGAGTGAGATGGATTTTTTTCTAATGTTTTTATAACAAAATTGATGTATACTTTTATTATGATTTTAAAAATTAATTTACATTTTTTTAAATGGTAATGGTTGACTTGGTAATTTTGGAAGATTGTTAAGCTTATGACTTAAGATTAAATATCACAAAGACTACTACTATTCACCTCAATATTAAGATTTTCAATTTTTTATGTTTTTTTAGACTTACAGAAATTTCTTACCTCTTAATCCTCACAAATTTTCCAGCCCTTTGAGCTTAGGAATTACTTATCAAATTAAATCTACTAACTACCAATCAAATTATTGTCCTCTACAAAAATAAACTAGCATTTGCACCAAAAAAGTACAAAAACATGTTGATAAAAGTGTAAATC